>PVIH01012578.1:0-29791 GCA_004025045.1 Sigmodon hispidus | reverse complement strand
TCTTTAGTTCTTAAATATTTTAGTTTCAAATTGGAAATGATGTGCATAATTTTATAATTTTAATTGGCTCTTTCTAGGAACACTAATGTTAAGTGTTACTTAGGGTACAGAGGCAAGGGATAGATAAAGTACATGTTCTGCCATAGAAGACTTCAATAGAACTCTGTGACTTTACATCTCTCCCTCCTGCTACTTTCTTCCTAATGTGGACTTGTTACTTAGCATTCTAGATATTGACTTCTTTAGTTTTCCCTAAATTCTTCTGAAATAATTACTTCATCTCATTTTCAGGTACTTGTACAAAAAATGCAGTATATCTTTGGAGTATCATATGTTCTTCATGTTTTTAACTTTAATTTAATATTTCTGGTCTCAACAGTATCAGGTATGACACCCATCTCATTAAGTGGGCCCTAAGATTGAAAAAAAAGTGGTTTGTTATCTACCTAACATTTGTGCCACTATTGTATTGGTGAACATATCTTGCAAACAAATCATTATTATAACTTCAAAGAATTTATAACTGAATGAAATTGATTATTGTTTTTTCCAGTGTCATGTCCAGTACTTTATAGTACTAAGAATACTAGTCAGTAGAAATAAATTATATTTATTCTTCATGTTTTATGGCATAGGTAGTGGTGTGTTAAATAAAATAAAATTTATCACCATGTTGTATAAGGGAATCAATAGCATGAAAAATAGCCTGATGTGTTTGGGAGGTCTATAGGACTCCTTTTAGCAGGTGACTTACTGGTACTGTGGGTTTATTTGATAGTATATGATGTTTCATGTAATTGTTTTCTATAACATAAGGTGATTCCATTTAAATTTATTATATATATTAGAAAGTTTATATGGGAGTATAATTTTTGAGGCCAGTTGAGAATATTTCACCCCAGTACTTTACAATTGTGAGGGGCACATAAGTCCTGAAATTGAATTCCACTCATCTGGCACATCAGCAGGATGTCTTAATCATTGACTCACCTCTCCCTCCCTATGTTTTTCTTGTTCTAAATTTTTTCATATATTTTACAAGTACCTTATAAAAAAGAAAGACACAAAAGTGGGACATATCTTTTAATCTACCATGTCAAAATGAAAGTTGTCATCCAACATTTACTCAGTGTTCACCATATGGTAACATTCTGCCAACTTTTATTAAAAGAATGAAAATGAATGTTAGATTTGCATCAGTGTTACAAAGTGCATGATATAGTACCTTAAGACATTTAAGATTTATTTTTAATAATGATTTCAGAAGCTTTTGTCCAAGGTCCTTTGGCCTTGTTGTTTTGAATATGAGGTCAGACACACATTGTGGTTTAATTGAACAAATATTAAGATAAATTAAAAATTAAGTCAGGAATGTTGGAAGTTCAGGTACTTTAAATGTTTAACTAAAAAACCAACTGTCTCACAGAATTGCTATCAAAGTGGAGATTATAGAAGAAAGTGTTGATGATTTTAATTTTGGAATTATTGAGTTTTTAATTTGGCCAAACACCAAAGTAAAGTTGTAAGTACATAGGCAGATCTCTTAATTTACTGAAACTTCTTAGTAATGAAAACTATCTCATTGAATAACATGGTGTAAGTAAAAAGAACAAACTGAGAAAAATGATGGGATGGCCCAATTTGTCAGATCACATGGAAGCAGAAGAGGAGCAAGGAACAATCTACTGGGGAAGCATGAGCATGAGTTTGAACACTTTGCATTCTGGAAATAAAGAACACAAAGTGAAAAGTTTTAAAATTAGAAGCAGGGAGGTATGCATTGAGTTTTATCACAGAAAACTTATTCTTACTGACAGGAGCAATTTCAGAGAAGTCAGAAGGCAAGTCAGAATGAAAAAATTTTATAGCGATATGAGAGTCTGTAAAGTGTTTTTACAAGTGTGGTTAAAATTATTTTGAGTTTTTTATTTTTTAATTAAACCAAGGAGGATAGTATGAGTGTTTAGGAAAAATGAGAGGATTGATTTGCCTACTTGTTTAATTATAAAATAAAATACTTTAGAAGTATGATCAATCTGTTGGCTGAGGATGATGTAAGTCTCAGAAAAGCTATGTATATAGTTTAACACACATTTAGATGACAGAACAATAGCACTATGTTGAATGATTTGATATGTCAACTTTCTACACCAGTGCTTAGGGGCTTATGTTGTGCCTCAATGCTATAGAGCTCCAGAGACAAATGAAGATAGTTGTTTTAGTCCTTGAGCAATCTCATCTCTCTTTCTTAATATGAGTTACAAGGATTGCAATTTTATATTTCTAAACATAAAGCATGTCAAGCATTGACTTCAGAAATACAGAAACTGGAGTTACCATGTTGTCCTTTGTATTATTATGCACTCTATAGCAGGCAAAGATGAAGTCTGCCTGTCACATTCCCCCCCAGCTGCTGCTGAGGGAATTTGCATGGCTACCCACCTCCACCTCCAACTGAGTGAACAAATAAGAACTGGGGTCCCAGAAGGACAGACTCAGACACCACTCAGAGAGGTGACAGGAGGCACACAAGCCCAAGTGCCACAACTGACCAGGAGCCACGTAATTGAGAACCACTGAATCCATGGGCAAATGTCAGTGCAAAAACTTACATAATAATACAAAGAACAAAAAGGTAACTCCAGAAGAAAGTGGCAATCTTACAAATGCAAGAGCTGAACTGAGCAATGAAGAGGAAACAGAAGGAAGCAACAACAAAAATTCATTTTTGATGATCATTGAAGCTCTCAAAGAAGATATGAAAAATAGCCTTAATAGACTAGAAATAGAAGAAAATACAAAAAATTGGAAGAGATGAACAAATTTATGAATAAACATGCCAGGAACTAAAAGCTGAAATAGAAGCAATAAAAAAGGCACAAATTGAGGCAAAGATGGAAATAGAAAATCTAAAGAAAAAAGGTGTAAACACAGATACAAGCATAAAAAACAGAGTTCAAGAGATGGAAGATAGAATCCCTGAAGTGGAAGCCTCTGTAGCTCAAATAGATATATCAGTCAAAGAAAATAGTAAAACTAAAAAAGCCATAACTCAAAATGTACAGGAAATCTGGGACACCATGAAAAGACCTAATTTGAGAAAAATAGGAATAGAAGAAAGAGAATACCAGCTCAAAGGCACAGATAATGTTCTGAATAAAATCATAGAAGAAAACTTTCCTAACCTGAAGAAGGAAAAGCCTATAAAGATACAAGAAGCTTACAGAACACCAAATAGATATGACCCCCAAAAAAGTCAGCAGGCAACATTATAATCAAGCCACAAAACATACAAAACAAAGAAAAAATTTAAAGAGCTGCAAAAGAAAAGAGCCAACTTACATATAAAGGCAGACACATCAGAAGAACACCTGCCTATTCAATGGAAACGATGAAAGCTAGAAGGGCTTGATCAGAAGTTATACAGATGCTAGAAGAGCATGGCTGCCAAACTAGAATACTATACCCTACAAAATTATCAATCACCATAGATGGAGTAAACAAGGTATTTCATAACAAAGTCAGACTGAAAAAATATCCATCTACCAATCCAGCACTACAGAGAGTATTAGAGGGAAAACTCCAACCTAAGGACCCCAGATACACCCAGGAAAACACAAACAATAATTCCACAGAAGAATACCCCAGAGAAAGGAAATACAAACAAGTTGCCACCAAAAATGGCAGGAAATATGAATCAGTGGTCACTAATTTCCCTTAATATCAATGGTCTCAACTCTCCTATAAAATGTCACATATTAACAAGATGGATACAACAAAAGCCATCCTTCTGTTGCCTACAAGAAACACATTTCAACCTCAAAGACAGACACAGGCTTAAAAAAAAGGGTTGGAAAACGATTTTCCAATCAAATGGTCCTAAGGAACAAGCGGGGGTTGTATGCTAATATCTAACAAAGTAGACTTTAAGCTAAAAGCAATTAAAAGGGACCAAGATGGTCACTACTTATTCATCACAGGAAACATTGTTCAAGAGGAGATTTCAATCTTGAATATTTATGCCCCTAAGATAAGGGCAGCTACTTATCTAAAAGAAACACTGCTAAAGCTCAAATCCCACGTCAATTCTTACGCCCTAATAGTGGGAGACATCAATACCCCACTTTCAACCCTGGATAGATCAATCAGAGTCCCCACAGAGAAATAAGGAGTCTAAAAGAGGTTATGATACAAATGGATTTAATAACTTTCTAGAGAAGCTTCCACCCAAAGGCAAAGGAATATACATATTTCTCAGCTCCTCATGGAACTTTCTCCAGAATTGACCACATAATTGGTCATAAAGCAAATATCAACAGATACAAAAAAATGGAAATAATCCCTTGTAACATAACAGACCTCCAGGGCCTAAAGTTAGAGTTCAACAACATCAAAATCCAAAGAAAGCATACCAACTGATGGAAACTAAACATCACTCAGCTGAACCATCTCTGGGTCAAGGAAGAAATTAAGAAAGAAATCAAAGTCTTCCTAGAATTTAATGAAAATGAATCCACAACATATCCAAACTTGTGGGACACAATGAAAGGAAACTTAAGAGGAAAACTCATAGCACTAGATGCCTATATGAAAAACCTAGAGAAATCCCACACTAGAGACCTAACAGCTCAGCTGAAATTCCTACAACAATTAGAAGCAAACTCACCTAGAAGGAGTAGATGGCAGGAAATAATCAAACATGGAGCTGAAATTAATACAATTGAAACAAAAAGAACAATACAACAAATCAACTAATCTAATAGTTGGTTATTGAGAAAGTCAACATGATAGATAAGCCCTTAGGGAAACTAATCAAAAAATAGGACAAGAGTGTTCAGATCAACTAAATCAGAGATGAAAAGGGGGACATAACAATAGACCCCCAGGAAATACAGAGAATTATCAGATCATATTTTGAAAATCTGAATTCCACAGAAATGGAAAAGCTTGAAGAAATGGACAGCTTTCTGGACAGGTACCATCTACCAAAATTAAATGTAGATCAGATTAATTACCTAAACAGGCCTATAACCCTTAAGGAAATTGAAGCTGTCATTAAAAACCTCCCCAAAATAAAAGCCCTGGTCCAGATGGTTTTAGTGCCAAATTCTACCAGACATTCAAAGAAGAATTACTACTGTTACTCCTCAAACTAGTTCACAGAGTAGAAACTGAAGGAATATTGATAAATTCCTTTTATGAGGCCACAATTACCCTAATACCCAAGTCACTCAAAGACACAACAAAGAAGGAGAATTACAGACAAATTTCTGTCATGAATATTGATACAAAAATTCTCAACAAAATTTTGGCAAACTGTATACAACAATGTGTAAAAGATATCATCCACCACACCAAGTAGGCTTCATCCCAGAAATGCAGGGCTGGTTTAATATACAAAAAACTGTAAATGTTATCCATCATATAAACAAACTAAAGGAACAAAACCACATGATCATATCCTTAGATGCAGAAAAAGCCTTTGACATAATCCAACAGTCCTTTATAATTAAAGCTCTGGAGAGATCAGGAATATAGGGAGAATACCTAAATATAATAAAGGCGATTTATAAGAAGCCGACAGCCAGTATCAAACTTAATGGAGAAAAACTCAAAACAATCCCAATAAAATCAGGAACTAGACAAGGATGTCCTCTCTTCCCTTATCTATTCAATATAGTTCTGGAAGTTTTAGCTAAAGCAATAAGGGAACGAAAAGAGATTAAGGGGTTCAAATTGGAAAAGAAGAAGTGAAGCTATCCCTATTTGCATATGATATGATAGTATACATAAGTGACCCACAAAATTCTTCCAAGGAACTGCTACAGCTGATATACACCTTCAGCAATGTATCAGGATACAAGATTAACTCAAAGCAATCAGTAGCCCTTCTATACACTACAGATAGAAGAGCTGAAAAAGAAATATGGGAAACATTACCCTTCATAATAGCTGCAAATAGTACTAAATACCTTGGAGTAACTATATCCAAGAAGTAACAGAACTATTTGACAAAAATTTTAAATCATTGAAGAAATAAATTTAAGAGGATATCAGAAAATGAAAAGCTCTCCCATGTTCCTGGATTGGTAGGAGCAACATAGTAAAAATGGCAATTCTACCAAAGGCAATCTACAGATTCAATGCTCTGCCCATCAAAATCTCAACACAATATTTTTTGGACCTTGAAAGAACAATACTCTATTTCATTTGGAATAACAGGAAAGCCAGGATTGCCAAAACAGTTTTACTCAACAAAAGAACCTCAGGAGGTATCACCATCCCTGACTTCAAGTTATGCTATATAGCTACAGTAATAAGAACAGCCTGGTACTGGCATAAAAACAGACTTGTGGACCAATGGAATAGAATTGAGGATCCAGACATTAACTCAAAAACCTAGGAACACCTGATCTTTGACAAAGAGGCCCAAAACATTCAATGGAAAAAAGATAGTATATTTAACAAATGGTGTTGGCATAGCTGGATGGTAGTGTGTAGGAAAATGCAAATAGATCCGAGTCTGTCACCCTGCAGAAAACTCAAATCCAAGTGGATCAAAGACCTCAACTTAAACCCAGCCACTTTGAACTTGATAAAAAAGAAAGTGAGAAATACACTTTTACAAATTGGCACAGGCCACCACTTCCTAAATATAACACCAGTAGCACAGGCACTAAGACCAACAATCAATAAGTGGGATCTATAAAGCCAAGGACACTGTCAATGGGACAAAACAACAGACTAAAAAATGGGAAAAAATTTTCACCAACCTTACAAGTGACAGAGGGCTCATCTCTAAGATATATAAAGAACTCAAGATTCTAGAGCCCAAAACTTTGAATAACCCAATCAAAAAATAAGGTACAGATCTAAAAAGGGAATTCTCAGCAGAGGAAGTACAAATGTCTGAAAGGCATCTGAAAAAGTGCTCTTCATCTTTAGCCATCAGAGAAATGCAAATCAAAACAACTTTGAGATACCACCTAACACCTGTTAGATTGGCTAAGATAAAAGGCACAGATGACAGCCTATGTTGGAGAGGATGTGGAGCAAGGGGAACACTCCTCCATTGTTGGTGGGAGTGTAAACTTGTTCAGCCACTATGGAATGCAATATGGTGGTTTCTCAGAAAATTGAGAATCAGTCTCCACAAGGACCCAGCAATACCATTTCTGGGTGTATACCCTAAAGAGGCACATTCACACTCCAAAGGTATTAGCTCAACTATGTTCATAGCAGCATTATTTGTAATAGCAAGAACTTGGAAACAACCTAGATGTCCCTCAACTGAAGAAAGGATTAACAAACTGTGGTACATCTACACAATGGAATACTACTCAGCAGTAAGAAAAAATGATGTCCTAAATTTTGCAGGCAAATGGATGGTTTTGGAGAATATCCTCCTGAGCAAGGTATCACAAACTCTGAAAGTTAAGCAGGTGATGTACTCACTCATTAGTGGTCTCTAAACAAACAAACAAGGAAAAAAGCTAAGCATGCCCAAGCTATATACCACAACCACTGAACAGCTTGAGATCAGAATCACCCTGGACTGACCCTTTGGATCCTTCTCCAACTATACGAACACCTGGCTCACTCTTGAGGGAAGGGTGACAAAACTGGATTTGCTAGGCGTGGAGACTGAACTAAGCATTATTGGGTTATTGGGTCAGTGGGACCATAGGACTGTCTGCTCCCTGCCCATGGAGGGGATGGGGAGTTGTGGAGAAGAGAGAATGACCTTATTTGTGGGAGGGTTAAGGGACCTTGAATAAGGATATACAGGGATGGGAAGAAAAATTCAGAGGGAAAGCTGAACACAAAGTAAATATATGTGTAGCAATCTTATTTGCATACAAAAAAAGAATTTGACTTAGTACGGTCTCAAATTCTATCTGTGTAGTTCATTGAAATTAAGGTATGGAAATAGTTCTGTCAATTATAGTATCTACCTAATGCAAGAATTAGTACACTTGATATGAAAGTTAAGTAAATCAAATTAAAATTTTGATTCTTTTAGCCATCAAAAACAAAAAAAAGAATTGTTTGACAATAGTTTTTCACAAAAAAATAAAGCAATGGAAAAAGTTATAACTTAAAGTGCAAGACTCTAAAAACACTCTTTACAGTCTAAAATGCTTTTAGATATATAATTACAAGTTTATATAATGTCTGAGGATGTAAAAGCATTAGTTGGGTAAGAATAATTTAAGATATATTAAATATTTCAGATTTCTTCTCTGTAATAGTTTTATTGAAACTTCAAAAGTATATTTTTGATACTTATCAATAGAGCTCTGATAAGTATTAAGATAGTTCTGGTTTAAAAAACCCTAAGTATTATTAATATAGTTACAAGGCCAAGATTTTTAAATGTTTTGGGTCTTTTAAAATATAGACTTAAAAATGTTTTTCATTGTGCTAAGATCATCTGCCTGATCTATAGTCCAAACTTTCATTTGGGCCACTAACCAGCTCCTAAATAATGAAATTGAAACTTGTTCTAAGTTATCCATTCTCTGCCTTACCTTATTCTTGTCCCACTAGCTATTATGTCTTAAATTAAACTTTCTTTTTTATTCACATTGTACCTTGCAGGTTTTTGCCTCTCTTTTATTCTGTATGTCTTACTATGTGTTGCCCTCATTTTCTCTCTTGTCCTGTTACCCAATTTGCTCTCTCACTCTTCCTCTCTCTCTCTCTCTCTCTCTCTCTCTCTCTCTCTCTCTCTCTCTTCTCTCTCTCTCTCTTCTTTATTCTATGTTCGATTGTCTCTCTTTGTGTCTTTATTTTTTCTCTCTTTCACTTATATTTATAGTACTACCTATTCTGTAGACCAGACAGCCCAAATTCTCTCTCCACTGTCTAGCTATTTACCATTCAGCTTTTAATTTTTGTAATTAAACGAAAGCATCATATACAATTGTAATACAACTTAACACATTTAAAGTGATATTCCACAATATTCTCTGCTGTTGTCTAAATAAAAAGTTTTCATTTATCCGAAGTTTGTGTCAGGATCAAAATACATACTGCAAAGACGTCATGAGAACGTTAATTAAGGATTCCTTGTCAGATTGCGTGGGAGAAAACTGTGAAAAGCAGCAAGGAGAATCTCCCACAATTGTCTCCTCCGTGTCGCCTGTTAAGCTTTACTGCTGCTATGTAGTGATCACCATCCTCATTGTAGCTTAATTGTATTTTCTGTTGCTTTGTCAGGAAAGAAGGACCAGGCCTCGGTCACAAACACCTATGCTGCTTGCCCAAAAGACTGGATTGGATTTGGGAGTAAATGTTTTTATTTGTTTGAAAACACAAGTAAGTGGACATCCAGTCAGACTTTCTGCAAGGAACAAGGGGCCCAGCTTGCTCACTTAGAATGCATAGAGGGGCTGGATTTCCTGAAGAGATATAAGGGGTCTTCTGACCACTGGATTAGCCTGCACAGAAATTCATCAGAGCACTCTTGGATGTGGCAAACAACACTAAGTATAACAATTTGGTTGAAATTTGAGGAGATGCCTACCTGAGTGACAGAAGGATCAGCAGTGGGAGGAATTACCCAAATAGGAAGTAGACTTACAGCAAATCTTAACAGCTATACTTTAGAGTGCCCAGCTGATAGACAGAATGTGCCACAGCAACCATGAGACCTGAACAAGTTATTTATAGTGGAATCTTTATTGTTTTAACTTATAAAATTATCAAAATCAAAAAAGTTTTCAACTTTGACATAGTAACACTATATGCAGTATAAAAAATTATCAAATAAAAATTATATTTACAATATTTGGTCCTCTTTTATTTGAAATATTCAGAGAAAATATTTTGTTATTTATTCTATCCTGGTAAAAACAAAGTTTTGTTACAAAGTTATCTTTAATTATAGAAAAAAAGTAATGTAACTATAATTATTTAGCCTTCAACTCCAACAAAAATCAAAGAAGGATATCACATTACCTATGTAAAAAAAGATTAAAGTAAGAATCTGCCAAAACTAAAGAAATGACAAAGACGTCTGAATGCCTGGATTGTCATCCAAGGTACCTCTGCAAGTTTTGGACATTTGTCTTTGGACTACAGGCCTAGAATATGTGACGGTTTTCCCAGAAATTTTATAGGACTGTGCCATTTATCTTGGCAAAATTTTGCAATGTTTTATTTTCCTTTGTGATCTGCTGGTCCAGTTTGTACAACATGATTATTAGCAGTGAATGCAAGAACCATTTCTTGCCCAAATGGTTAGCTTTACAACAATCAAAGCAATGTCCTTAGGGGGGTTCTTTAATGTCCATCATTATTTTATAAACAGATTAGTCATGTCAGGAGCAGAGATTCTCATTATCATGGAAAGCCTTAGGTTACAAACATCTTAATTCCATATTCTGTAGGTTTCTGAAGTGTTTTAAAATTACCTAACACATATCTGTTTAAATTTGAAAATATACCTAGTATGACAACAAGCTTGATTATTATAGATGACTGACAACTAAAATGCATTTATTCATTACAAATTACAATTTAAAATGAACTGCTTGGCTACAATACCTTAAACAAGAGTAGAAGCATAGTAGTACAAGGAAAATACCTTTAAATTTAAATCAATGTACCTAAGTTTCTACCAATATTTGTAAAATATTTGTAGTTAATGGTTGTCATTTTATGTATATTCCTTTATTTCTATGAGACAATGGTAAACATCTATAGCCCATTAAATAACAAAAACCATCATTCCTCCCCCCTAAAAAAAAGAAGTTGATGTCGAGTGATTTTCATTCTCTACATTACATTATGTGAAAGGAAGGTAAGGAAGGTAAAGGATTTTTAGATCAAGAGAGAGAAAAAACAGTTTCTTTGAAGAGAACAAACAATGGTACCTAGTAAAATGCTGGTTGTACACTCATCTGAGATGCTACTTCTTAATGGACTAAAAGTAAATGCAGAATTCTTTGTGTGCCTATGGAAATCAAGAAAATTTGTCTTCCTCAGCAGTTCATTTCTGACACTGTATGAAAAGCAACCTTATAATATGTATTTATTGGATTTGTAAGTAAATAAGCAAAATAATAAATGTAGAACCAAGAGGCTGTTCAGTAAATTGGTAGAAGATGTGTATGTTGTAGTTACGTTTTACTTCTTTTCCTTTTCTATTGTCATCCAAATAAAATACAAGTATTTTAAACCAAAACCTCTTAAAATATATTGCTTCCTAATATATGTTGATTTATAGTCAAAATGCCTATAAATGGTTTAACTAAACAAATACTAAAAATTATAATCGAAAGTATAAATCTTTTAAGTATGAATAGTCTTTCTAGCATAGTCTTTTCACCCAAAATTACAGAGCCAGGTCTTTCCCATGACTTCCACTCTATCAGATTTAATCTGGAGCCTCAGTGTGTCTGACATCACTTTCTTTTGTGTTTCAAAAAAATCTATTGCCCATTTTGGCATATTTACCACTGCCCTTGCAGATGTATGAGCTATCACAAGCATAGCATGACCACAGATGGTAGAAAGCTCCCTTTAATCAATCTCTTGCTGTGCTTCTGGAACTGGTATTGCAGCCAATGCCCAGATACTGCACACTGGTGGCATGAAGCACTAATCTATTTAATTTGAGCAAAACACAATGCAGCAACTTTATCTTGCTGTATTGAAGAAAGTAAATATTTATTAGTCATGATCCCTTTCTATTTCAAGGACGATTGGTCTGCCTGAGCTAAGGGATTTTAGTATATTTGACCTCTTTAAAACAAGTAGGCAAATGACATGGAGTGTTTTGATCTTCCCCACTGATTTTATAGTCATTTCATGGAATATTTTGTGCCCCTGGACCAATAGAAAATGACACAGTGTTTTATATTAATCAAACAGTTACTATTGTAATCTCCTTCAGGGAAAGTCATTTTCAGACATGTTCGCCAGAATCAAGAAGAAACTCTGTAGTTTCATATACAAAAACTCTGTAGATCATATTTTAGCAGAGGGCAGTCCTTTATGTTCACAGCTCTGACACCTGTTTGTGAAATTGAATTGCAGTGTTGGAAGAGCTTTTATCATCCATTCGCTTCAGGGTAAATGCAGCATTGCTAACTGTTCTTAGCACATTGGGTGGATGTAAGCAAGTAGAGAAAACACAACATGGGAAAAGGAGTGATCTTATTAAAAGGAATCTGCTTTTTTCCCCACTAGCAAACCACTGAGGTCAGTTTAAAAGTAGTGTGGGAGCCTAGGGTGGCCTTGTTGGTCTGTTACCATGACATTCCAGAAGGCAAGAAGATTTCGATGTTACCTCCATATTAGAAAAAATTGATACTTGTCTATCAAAAAACTGCAACGAAACAGCAGACAAAAAAAAAAATGGTTTGTTTTGGCTATGTACAGTCCTAAAATGAGAAGACTTGTGATACATTTGCAAGTAAGGACAAGTAGCTCTGGTTCCGGGCAAATACATAGATAAATACAAATTTATCTTTTCCTCTCTCTTTTTCTTCATATTAATGTAAAAATTCTGAAGTATGACTTTTCAAATAATAAATTAAAAATGTGAATGCTTCTTCCTATTTATCAGGAATCTCATGTTACAAAAGAATTTATATGGATTTAGCAATGTCCAAATTCAACTTATCTTTTATCTAACTAATTTTTAATTTTTCTGTTTCTAGTATTTTTTGTCAATTGGTGACATAAAAATAATATCTGAAAGAGCCCAAGCAACTTTTAAAAACATGCTTTTTCTTTTATATGGTATCTATTTTTATGACAATCAATAATAAAAAGACTGAAGTTTCAAAAGAAAAAAAAATATTTTTGGACACAACATGTGACACAATATGTGACATATAGTACACACAAAACAAAGTTTACAGTTTAGGCTGTAGTCAAGTAACATAAATCAGACCCTGAGTCAGATTTCTAGAATGAAAATAAGAAAAATAAATTTGGAAAAAGACAAATAATACAAGCATTAAATAATTATGATCAGATTTTTAAGAAAAAAAATCTTATTTTTTAAATGAAATTTAGCATATTTTTATTGCTAAATTTATGCAGAAGGCTGTGTGACACTTCATATATTGTTATTTCTATAGATAGTAATGGAAACTATATATGAATAATGAAGAAAGGAATAAATGAAACTAAATTTAATTTAATATAATTATTTATAATTGTATTTTTAATGTAAAATTCTATTGCTATGTATCCATTGATTTTATTCTGAATATTTCACATTACTAAAACTACAAATTGTGGTGATATTTATTATATTCAATAAAATTTTTCTGGAATATCGAGGACAGAATCACCCACTCCATAGACAAGCCATAAAAGTCAGTAAGTGATGACCCCCACCTTTAATACCATCACTCAGGGGACAGAGATCAGATGCTTCTGGATCTCTGTGAATTCAAGGCCTAACAGCCAGGCAGTGGTAACTCACATCTTTAGTCTTTGCTCCAACAGAGTTGAACCAGGAAGTAAAATGACAATACAAGGAAAGAAATATAAGGCAGGAGAAGGCAGAAGTTCAGCCATTCTGTCTGAGTGACCAGTCAGGCTGAGGACCCATGAAGACAGGACTTACATACACTGTTTGGCCTGAGGAGTTGGCTTGGTGAGAATTGGCTGTGGTTTGTTTTCTCTCTCTGATATTCCAGCTTTTCCCCAATATGTGGCTCTGGATTTTTATTATAATACTAAATAAAATGTGTGCTACAGAAAATGTAGAATTTTCAGATACCATAGTTAAGGTCATATGGTGGTGGTTGTTTTTCTACAGCATAAAGTGGTATTAGTTCATACATTTTCTAAAAACATCAAGAATTTACCAGTGTATTTTAAACTTTTAAACTTAGGCTTACATGATTCCGAATCTCAATATCTTTCATCATGCTGTAATATTGGAAAATACCACTTCATCATACTTTGGTTACACACAAATCTGTTATTTAGAATAGACATTAGTATGATTGGTAATAACTATGGAAAAAATTTTATTTTCTCTCTTAGGAGTACCTATTATAAAACTAAAGTTGCATGAATAATATAGTGTCTTAGTTAGGATTTTAATTGATCTATTGAAACATCATTACCAAAATCAACCTGAGATAAAAAGGGTTTATTTGACTTACTTTATGCTGAATCACAGTCCACTGATGGAAGCCAAGGCAGTAATTCAAACCATGTAGAAACCTGGAGACAGAAGCTGATGCAGAGTCACACTGCAGAGTCACACAGCAGTGCTGCTTACGAGCTTGACCTTCATAGTTTCCTCAGCATGTTCTCTTACAGAACCCATTACCACTGTCTCAGGGATATTTCCAAACACAATGAGCTTTGAGTGCTAACACATAAATCACTAATTAAGAAAATTCCTACAGGCTGGGCTGCCTATAGCTAAGTCTTATAGAGGCAGTTTTTCAATCAAGGTTTTCTGCTCTCAGAAGACACTCATTTGTGTCAAGTGCATTGTATGTAATTATAAATAATTAATAAAACTACTACATTGAAGAAAATCATCCAATAAATAGTGATTTTTCATCTTTCCTTAATATATGTTGCAGTACACTATCAAACTCAGTTATCAGTCCTTTCAGTTTCATACCCACTCTTATGATCTCCCCATTTACAAAAAAGCTCATTCATGTTGTTCATATATTTACTGGGGCATAATTAAACACACTGTGTATAATGTAAAATCACCAAATAATAAATAAATAAATAAATAAATAAATAAATAAATAAATAAATAAAAGTTTTCACTTAAATTTTTTTGATGCAGCATGAGAATTTGTCACATAATACTGAATATATGATGTAATAAAATTAAAGCCTTCCAACAACTTTAAAAAGTATATGTTGCACCTTGGAGCCCATTCCCACCAGAGGAACACCTGACCCAGTCTCGATGTTGGAGTGAGAAAAGTGGATCTGCCTAGAGTGAATGCTGAACTAAGCCACTTGGGATCTTGGGACCTCCTGTCCTTGCTGGGGAAGAGATAAAGTGATGGGGAGAAGAGAGTGACTGGGAGGGGCGGGAGGGGAAAGGGAGTTTGAATAAGGGGCTACATGGATAAAAAAATGTGACTTTATTCATAATAAGAAAAAATCAAAAAAAAAAAAAAAAGGAAAGAAAGAAATTAGCCAGGAAATGCGTAAGATGAGCCATAAGACTTCCCTAGGCTTTGGTTTTGGAAGGTAAGAGTTAGGATCTTCTCAGCTCATATATCATAGGATAATTGAGATATAATAACCTAGTACATGCAATTCACTTAGAAACGCACCTTTTTTTTTTCTTCAGCTTCCAGCCTTAATAATGTCAGCAGTTGGTATCAAGTCATTTACCTATAACACCTGACCTTTTAAATCATATCACAATGACCTCATGTGATTCTCACCATCATCCCACAGAGCAATGGAATGAGGTGCTTTTATTCACAGAGAAGGGGATTTCAGACAGGCCCACCAACACTCAGAACATGGACTCCCAAAAGCAAGGCATATTTCCACGATGCTTCTTTACAGAGAAAGTTGACTGACTAGTTCAGACAGTCCCCTAATTATTTTGTGGGGGAGGAAAGGGGTCTTGTTTCAAAGGAGACATAAAAAGCATTCTGCTACCAAGGCCTGTCTTGCAGAGCCAAAAAGATCCAGATTGGCAGGAGACAGGACAACAAGACACCATCATCATGATTTTTGCTAACTATGAAATGAAAGTTAATTTCATGCTTTGCATCCATGGACAAAAAGGTTCAGAGATGTTTAAATTCTCTTCAGCCCAATGACAGTTAGTAAACAGGAGGCTTCATATTCTAATGCTTGAAATCACCCTTCAGATCTCAATATATTATTTATGCATTCAGCTTAAAATAAACAGCAACTCTGAAGTAGGTGAAAAAATATGTTGCTGTAAAATATATTTCATTGGTAAAGTGTTTTGTGCTATAAGATTATTTAAAGTGAACTCAGGCCCTCTCATATTTATTTATTTATTTATTTATTTATTTATTTATTTATTTTACATTAGTATTTTTTATATATAAAATAAAGTCTTTTTTTATCCATGTATCTCCTTGTTCCCCCTCCTGACCCCTCACGGTCAGCCTTCAGACTCCCTCCTCCCCATCGCCCATCCCTTCCTTCCCAGAAAGGGCAAGAAATCCCAAGGTGGATCAGCTCAGCAAGCATTTACTCCGGGCAAGTCAGTTTTTCTCATCCTAATATGAAGACTGGGTTAGGTGTTCGCTGAATGGAATGGGCTCCAAAGTGCCAGTCCGTGCACAGAAACACAGTCTGATCCCTACCCTCAAGGTTCCACATAGTGCCCATATCAGTGGACAGTTGCCTATCCTTGGAGGGCTTAGTTCCTTTACCTGATGGCTCCCTGGTGGCTGTTGTTGATTCATTGAGCCCTCCTAAATCTATATCAAGTGTTCTCCAAACACTTCATCTAAATCAGCCTATCCTCCTCAATCTATAGGAGGAATAGAAAAAAAGAGGCAGCTGATGATATTAAAATATTGCATCTCATAGAACAGAAAAAGGCTTCCAGTCAACCTTTCTATTTTTTTACGCCATAGTATACAACTGTCGGTTGTGGGAAACTGCTCATTGTGGGCAGAAAACACTCAGGAGCTTTACAAACTGCCTCAGTGGGAGCTGTCCAGTCATTTCTGCTGAGTCTTGCAAGTCCCTGATTGGATGGATTCTTTGTTTGTTCTCTCAATTCCGGTGTTCAAAATACTCTGTTCCATGTTTTCAGTGTCAGATTTTATGTTCTCCTATCTACCACTTATATCTATTTGAATTTCTTTTTCTATTTGTTCTTTAAGTTTTGCTAGCTACATGCTTACTAAATCCTATTTGGAACCCTAAGTGTGGCCATATCGAATGTTTCCTGGACTGTACAGAACATTTGTCTTTTACTCTTCTAAAAAGAATTGACCTTTGATTTGGGGTTTTTATTTATGAGTTGTTAGAATCAGACTAACTCAATGACTCCTTTAATAAGACTGGCACATCTTTCCTCTGAGTAGTATCATAAATAATTTCCAAACACAAAAAGTATTTAATTCATGCAAGAATATGTGTAGAGCACATTTTTTTTTGACTAATTAAAAATTCATTCCTTTATTTTTTGGTGCCTGTGGAGTAAAGCACATTTTAAGCCCTTTAAAAGTAGTTTATCTCAGAAAGACCACAGATAGCACATAGCATAAGAGATTATAATATTAGCTAATCTTAAAGATGGCTCTTCTCTTTGGTTCATTGTATAAACCAACATATTTTCTTAGAATGATCTGGTTCATTACTACTAGATGAAATTATTTGGATATGTGTGACATAATTATTTTTCTGATTCATTGATCTCAGTTTTATGTAAAGGATGCCAAATATGTTGAGGTTACTTTGATATGTCACTTAACAGGAAAGATTATGATAAATTGAATTTTATTTTTTATGTATTTTAACACTACATGCATTTACTGATTACAGGTATTTGACTGTTCCTTTTTTGATACCTACTACTTTGGATCTTGCAGTTTTGCTGAGATGGTAACCTATGTATGCCTACTTACTGTCTACTACTTCTCTGACTGGAAATAAATTTTTTCCATGTTAAAAAAAAATTGGAGCCTTACATAGGTATTAGGTATTGGATGCAAGAGGTGAGTCATATCTGCTTAATTAAAAACTTTACAGGCAAATGGATGGATTTGGAGAATATTCTCCTGAGCGAGGTATCACAAACCCTGAAAGAGAAGCAGGGGATGTACTTACTCATTAGTGGTCAAGATCTCATTGTGGACAAGATGTCATAGTAGATAAGAGTGCAAGGCTGAAACATAGCTGAATGACGTAGCCTCACTTCTTCATTGACAGCCTCTGGCAGGGGTGTGAGTGAAGAAAGACTTGTTTGCATTATTGGTCTGTCCACAGGGAATTTACTTATGCTCCATGAAGTAAATGAGCATTATGAATGGGCATTTTTGTAAATGGGAAGATAATAGGTGTGGGTATGAATCTGATAGGACTGATAACTGAGTTTGATGGAGTGCATGATGTAAAATCACCAAATAATAAATATAAAAAGCAACAACAACAAAAACATACAATAAAAAAAGAAATGTGGAATCATGATCCAGAGGCAATAACACCTGTGAATTATACTCAAAGTGATATTCACATGAAAATTCCACTACAGCAGCATGAAAATAAGAGAAATCTAAAATTGAGTTCTATAAAATCACAGTGTCTCTCAAGCCCAGAAGACTTAAAGCCGGGCTTTGATGTTCCTGCATGGTCCAAGCTGGCCTTATTCTTCCAGAGTTCCATGGGACTCCTCAGGTTCTATACCTGAAATTCAATAGGGATAATTAAATTTTTGCATTAGCTACTTTTCTACTGCAAGGATAATATATAATGACCAAGGTAGTATTGTATAGAGGAACATACTTATTTGGGATATTGTTTAACAGAGATAAGGGCCCCATAAGATAAAACATGACAGCCAGCTGTGGTTACGTTCAAAGCAGCAGGAAACTGAGGTCTTATATCTTGAACTGTTACCACAGAGAAGAGAAAGCAAACTAGAAGTTGAGCTAGATTTGAAACTCTCAATGCCTGTACTCACTGAGATACTTCCTCCAACTTGGACGTACTTCCTAAAACATACATAAACAGTGCTACCAACTGAAAGACAAGGAATAGTTTTATTCATGAACAGGAGTGATTTGATCCATTAGAACATAAAAACTAAAATCTTGGGCTTTGAACACAGTTATCTGCTGCTTATTATCCAACAAGCTTTAGGTGATAACATAATTTCCTTCCACATTTCTTCCTACTCCTCTTCACAAACTTACTTAAATGTTATATGTATACAATAATATATACATATATATGTTTAAAACACAACATGATAGATGATGAGCACTAATGTTTCCTACTCTGGCTAAAGTCATTAATGAGTACTAAAATCAAAAACAAATGGTTACCTTTTAATATGCCAGGAAAAAAAATTGCAATGGCTGATGCACACATATTACTGTACTTTTTCAAATGTCTCCACATGTGAAGAATTAAGAAACTTTCCAGATTTAGAAGGCCTTGAAGAGCTGAAACATAGAGGCAAATCTATTTGATTTTAAAAGACTAGAGCATCATATTTACAATCTCAGGGAATCAAAACAGGCCACTTGGACTCATAAGGAGATACAATACTTATTTATTATATAAAACAAGCCATAGTTCTTTAAAAGAACATATTTTTTAAAAATAGAGCTTGCCAATTAAATTGAGGAAGTAAATTGACAATATGATGTTTAGAAAATTAATGAACTATTGTGAGGATTTAACTGGTGTCAAGAAATTGACAGAGAGGTTCATTCTATTGCATAATCTTTTATATACAGAGATATACATGTACAAGTGAGACTTACATCTCTGTAATACCAAAGTGTGAGTGGGTTCCAAAAAGAAACATGGTTCAAGTTTGATATAAAAAACTTATAAAATTCAAATTTTAAATAGTATTTAGAAAGATAAATTGCAATACAATTGTGCAATACAATCACAATAGCAATTGTGATATATCTTTATTTTATTAAAAGGTATTTAAATGAGGGTCTATTTCTTAGCTAAAGTAGCTTATAAAATAGCTGTTAACATATCCTGATGATGAACATTACATGAATTTTGTACCAGTTCTATCAATTTAATGTGTATCTCATCACAGAATTTCTTGAGAGAAGACAAGTGCACGGTTCCATGTGATGAGTCTGATGATAGTCTTCTGCATTCCATTCCCCGTTATATTTCTCAGAAAGATTGCAATTGTGCTTTATTTCAAGTGTGTCATCAAATTTCCTTCCTTAATCCAATTGTCAAGAAACATGTTTGACCATTACTACTGTTGGAAAATATATTATCGTATTATCTCATATGATGTTAACCTTTGTCAACTTAATTGGAATTAGAATTATCTAAGGTAAAGAGATACAGCTTTGGGTGTGTCTATGATGGCCTTTTAGAGAGATTAACTGACAAAGACCTGCCCTGGGTATGGGAGAGACATATTGTGATCTGTGGGTGCTGAAATACTAAGAAAAAAAGAAAAAGTCTGTAGTGTACTTTTCCTTTCCTCTACATTTGTACTTACTGTGATAAGGTCTGCATTGTTTCCTGGTGTCTAGGCTTGATAAATTGAACTCTTTTAAAATATCAACCAAGCCAGCTGGTTGGTCATACATGCATTTAATCTTAGCACTCAGGAGGCTGAACAGGTGGTTCTCTGAGTTTGAGACCAGCCTGGTCTATAGAGCTAATTCTAGCATAGCTGAAGCTACACAAAGGAAACATATTTTGAAAAACAAAAATAAAAACAAAAAAAGTCAAACAAACAAATAAACAAAGCAAAAGACATAAACCAAAACAATATTCTCCAATCAGGTGTTTCTGTCTGATATTTTGGTCAAAGTGATGAAAAAGGAACCTAGCATACTTTACATTCTTTTAGTAAATGCCTGGTTTTTTCAAAGTTTCAAAATTCAAATGGAAGTTGTCTGTTTTTATTTTATTTTTTGTTTTCATAACTTCTGACTTTTTGTGTAACTTAGTCCAATGAGATCTTTCACTAAAGTCTCTAATTAAAAGCTTATTTTCATGATCAAAGTTTAGTACTGAAATCTCTGACCTATTTTATTTGACTGTCTTGTAGGACTTACCATAGCCTTGAATTTCTGTAGAACATTAATATCCTGTTTCTTTTCTGGCCATCACTTAAACTTTCATGCTTGATTTTCTTTCTATCTTGTTACTTACAAATTACTAATTCCTCTTGTAAAAGCCTGTGTAGGCACAACTCTCTGTACACTTTCCTTTCTAAAGGTACTTACTAATTACATAAACTACTGTCTTGTGATTTTAATTACAACTTACCTATGGGGAGCTCATTTTATTTCCTTAGAATTCAATAGCAATCCCATATTTTTCAGATTTAAATATTCAAACTATGTTCCAAATCTTCCTCATAACAATAAATACATCATTACTCTTGTTCATTTTCCAATGCTAGCATTGCCATTGATTTACTTCTCCTCACTAGACACATATAGTTCATTAAAAACTATGTGTGACTTTACCTCTAATATTGTTCTGCAGTCTAATCATCATTCTGTTAAAAAAAGAAACTCCAGAAATCTAATGCTATGTTTTTCACTAGGGCCAAGACTCTAATATTCTGTAATGCTTTCTTCTTTTCTGTCTTAGCATGTTCTAATACTTTCAGTATCTAGTTTCAACTTTTACAAACATAAATCAAGCTATGTCACATCACTGTTAAAATCAATCAGTAATATAGCTTCATTCTTGGCATAAATTAAAAAATCATCAAAATCTTAAGATTTGTAATATAGCACTTGTACAGCTTTGAAAACATATTTTGAGTTACTTCATCTTCTTGACTACTATCAGTGATGCCTTTCATTAAAAGTCTCAATATTTTTCATGGCAGTGTTTTATTTTGTCTGAGGACCCCTTTCCTATTCTTTGAATGACCAAGTTATTTAATAAATACATCTATAAATACATCACATACTTGAAATCTTTTTTTTGAGGCCACATTGAAAAACAGTCTACTTTGTAACTTCCTATGGTATTACATTGTCTCTTATAAAGTTTTGTGATTTTTTTTATTTGAAATTTCTAATTACTTATTTATATATATGGTCATATTTACTTCTGACCTTAATAATATGGTTATCACTACATTGCATGTCTTGTTTAATCTACATAAAAACTATAGAAAAATGTTTTCTGGGCTTTGTTTTGTTTACTTTAGTGAGGTTAGTTGCTCAGAAAACTAAAGCTTAGAGAAGTTAATTTGCCTAATAAAAATTATAAACAAATTAATTAGGAGTTTAATAAAGCTATTAGTAATTGACCCAATAATCAAAATGACCCAATGTGCAAAGTGATAATTTATACTTCTCGGTAGAATGACAAAACTCAAACAACTTTTCTCAAGGTATTTCATGTAGAAGATTTTGAGTAACATCCTTTAATCATTGTCTAGGATAATACTACTTGTTCCATTGTAGGATCAAGAGAGAACTCTGCCTATATAGCAGCATGGTAACTTATGCTATTTTAATGAGCTTAAATATACAGTAGGAATTTAATAATATCAATTAGAAGATAACGTGCACAAATGGTTCCACATAACCCCAAAATTTTAGTGTTTGACTCAGTAATACAGTGTATGTTCCTATGTCATCTTTGAAAAAGCTTGCAATACTATTTTAATGCCCTTAAAATCAAGTAAAAAAGATCATCTAGTATCCCTTAGTTAAATTTAGAATACTATAAAATTTGATTATATATACTACATTTTTAAATATTTAAAATTATAAAACATACTTTATGTTTTCTCTCTCACAGTGTCCCACCAACAAGGAGGAGTGTTCCCCTTACTCTGCATCCTCTCCAGCATAGGCTATCATCTGTGTTGAATCTTAGCCAACATGAAAGGTATAAAGTGGTATCTTAAAGTTGTTTTAATTTGCATTTCTGTGATGGCTAAAGATGTTGAGCACCTTTTCAAGTGTCTTTCAGCCATTTGTAATTCTTCTGCTGAGGATTCCCTTTTTACTTCTGAACCTCATTTTTTATTGGGTTATTCAATGTTTTAGGCTCTAGTTTCTTGAGTTCTCTATATATTTTAGAGATCAATCTTCTATCACTTGTAGGGTTGGTAAAAGTCTTTTCTGATTCTGTAGGCTGTCATTTTGTCTTATTGACTGTGTCTTTGGCCTTACAGAAGCATCTCAGTTTCAGGATGTCCTACTTATTGATTGTTGTTCTTAGTGTCTGTGCTACTGTTATTATATTTGAAAAGTGGTCACCAGTGCCAATGCATTGGAGGGTATTTCCCACTTTCTTTTCTATCAGGTTCAGTGTAGCTGGGTTTATGTTGATGTCTTTGATTTACTTGGATTTAAGTATTGTGCAAGGTGATAGGTTTGGATCTATTCACATTTTTCTACACACTTCCATCCAGTTATGCCAACACCATTTATTGAAGATACTGTCTTTCTTCCATTGAATATTTTTGGCCTCTTTGTCAAAAATCAAGTGTTCATAGGTGTGTGAGTTAATGCCTGGGTCTTCAATTTGATTTCATTGACCCGCAAGTCTGTTTTATGCCATTACCAAGCTGTTTTTATTAAGGTAGCTCTATAAAATAATTTGAAGTCAGGGTTGGTGATACCTCCTGAGGTTCTTTTGTTGAGAAAAATTGTTTTGGCAATCAATGCGTTCTTTTTATTCCAAATAAAATTGAGTATTGTTTTTTCAAGGTCTGTAAAATATTGTGTGGTAATTTGATGGAAACTGCATTGAATCTGTAGACTGTTTTAGGTAAGATTGCCATTTTCACTGTGTTGATCCTACCTATCCAGAAACATGAGAGAACTTTCTATTTTCTTATATCCTCTTCAATTTCTTTCTTTAGAGATTTAAAATTTTTGTCAAACAGATCTCATACTTCTTTGATTATAGTTACACCAATGTATTTAATGCTATTTGCAGCTATTATAAAAGGTGATGTTTCCCTTATTTCTTTTTCAGCCCTTTTATCTTTAGTATACAGAAGGGCTACTGATTTCTTTGAGTTAATATTGTATCCTGCTACATTGCTGACAGTGTTTATCAGCTGTACAAATTTACTGATAAAATTTTGTGGATCACTTATGTATACAATCATTTCTCCTGAAAAGAAATATTTTGACTTCTTCTTTTCCAATATGTATCCATTTAATCTTCTTTCATTTTATTATTGCTTTAGCTAAAACTTTGAGAACTATTTTGAAAACATAAGGGGAGAGGGATCAGCTTTGTCTAGTTCTTAATTTTAGTGGGATTGCTTTGAGTTTTTCTTCATTTAGTTTGATGTTGGCTGACAGCTTTTTGTAAATGGCTTTTATTATATTTAGGTATTTTCCCTGTATTCCTAATCTCTCTAGGACTTAAATCATAAATGTATGTTGGATTTTGTCAAACATTTCTTAAGCATCTAAGGAAATGATCATGTATCTTTTGTCTTTCAATTTATATGATGAATGACATTTACAGTTTTCTGGATGTTGAACCATTGTGGCATTTCTGGGAGAAAGCTTACTTGATCATGGTTTATAACTTTTTTATGTTGTTAGATTCAGTTTGCCAGAATTTTGTTGATAGTTTTTGCATCAATGTTCATAAGGGAAACTGGTGTGTCATTCTCTTTCTTTTTGCATCTTTGTGTGGCTTCAGTATCAGTGTTATTGTGGTCTCATAAATAGAGTTTGACAATATTCCTTCTTTTTCTACTGTATGAAAGAGTTTGAGGAGTATTGGTATTAGCTTTTCTTTGAATGTCTGGTATAACTCTGAAGTGAAGCTATTTGGACCTGTTTTTTTTTTTTTTTTTTTTTTTTTTTTTTTTTTTTTTTTTTTTTTTTTTTTTTTTTTGTTTTTTTTTTTTTTTTTTTTTTTTTTTTTTTTTTTTTTTTTTTTTTTTTTTAATTCGGGAGACTTCTAATGACAGCTTCACTTCCCTTTGGTGTTACAAGACTGTTCAGGTCTTTAATCTAATGTTGATTTAATTTTGGTAAATAGTACTTGTTGAGAAAGCTGTCCATTTCTTCTAGGTTCTCCCTTTTTGTGGAGTATAGATTTTCAATGTATGACCTGGTAATTCTATGTATTTCCTGTGGGTATGTTTTTATATCTTTCTTTTCATTTCTGATTTTGATGATTTAGATATTCTCTCTCTGCTTTTTGGTTAGTTTGGATAAAGGTTTATCTATCTTGTTGACTTTCTCAAAGAATCAACTCTTTGATTCATTGACTTTATTGTTTTCTTCTTTTTGTTTCAATTGTATTGATTTTAGCTCTAAGTTTGACTATTTCATGCCAATTATTCCTTCTAGATGAGTTTGCTTCTAATTGTTCTAGGACCCTCAGCCGTCCTGATTGTTCTATTGTATGAGATTTCTCTAGTTTTTTTTTTTTTATGTAGGTATCTAGTGCTATGAATTTTTTTCTTAAAACTGCTTTTATTGTAGCCCATAAGTTTGGGTAAGTTTTGGATTAATTTTTGTTAAATTCTAGGAAGTAATTGATTTCTTTCTTGACCCAGAGGTAGTTCAGTTGAGTGATTTTTAGTTTCCATGAGTTGATAGGATTTCTGTGATTCTTGATGTTGCTGAAGTCTAACTTTAGACCATGGTGATCTGAAATAGCACAAGGTGTTATTCCCAATTTTTGGTACCTGGTGACATTTGCTTTGTCATATAACCTCTTATATGGTCAATTTTAGAGAAAGTTTCATGAGGTGCTGAGAAATATGTATATTCTTTTTTGTTTGGGTGGGGTGTTTAGTATGTATCTACTATGTCCACTTGGGTCATAGCTTCTGTTAGATCCCTTATTTCTCTGTTGAGTTTCTGTCTGGTTGACCTATCCAAGAGTGAAAGTGGGGTACTGAAGTCTACCATTATTAGTGTCTCAGGTTTGATATGGGGTTAAGTTTTAGAAATCTTTCTTTTACATATATAGGTGCTTTTGTGTTAGTAGAGTAGATATTCAGGCTGAGATTTTTGTCTCAGTGATTTTTTTTCTGAAATGAATAAATAGTGACCTTCCTAGTCTCATTTTACTGATTTTAGTTTGAAGTCTATTTTGTTAGCTATTAGAATGGCTATAACAGCTTGTTTCTTGGGGCTATTTGATTGGAAAGTCTTTTTTTAATCCTTTAATCTGAGCCTGTGTCTGTCTTTAAAGTTGAAGTATGTTTTTTTTGTGTTCAGCAGAAGGATGGTTTCTCTTATTGTATCAATTGAGTTAGGATGTGTCTTTTCATAGTTGAGCTGAGTTCATTGATATTAAGGGATATTAATGACCAATAATCAATATATCCCATCATTTTTGTAGTAGCTTGTATATTCTTCTTTTCAGGGGTGTTCTTTGTGGGCTTATCACTTGTCTTTGGTTAGATCAGTGTTTCTGATTTTCTTAGATTGGAGTCTTCCTTCTAGGCCTCTTTGTAGGGTAGGTTTTGTTTATAGGTATTACTGAAATTTGGCTATGTTGTGAAATACCTTGTTTACTTCACCTATGTTGATTCATAGTTTTGCTGGGTACAGTACTCTAGGTTGGCATCCATGCACTTTTAGTGTCTGCATAATATCTGACCAGGATATTCTTGCTTTCATTGTTTCCACTGAATAGTCACGTCTGCCTTTAGAGGTGATTTGGCCATTTTTCTTTGCAGCACTTAGTAGTTTTTCTTTTTTCTGTAGGTTTAGAGGCTTGATTATTATATGACTAGCAAACATTTTTTGTGGATCTAGTCTACTTGGTGTTCTGCAGGCTTCCCATATTTTTATA
This sequence comes from Sigmodon hispidus, assembly GCA_004025045.1. NCBI lineage: Eukaryota > Metazoa > Chordata > Mammalia > Rodentia > Cricetidae > Sigmodon > Sigmodon hispidus. The sequence continues at coordinate 3,355 of PVIH01012578.1, read as the reverse complement.
GGCAATTTCTTCTTCAGGTTGGGGAAGTTTTTTCCAATGATTTTATTGAACATATTTTCTGTGCCTTTGAGTTGATATTCTCCTTCCTCAATTTTAAATATTCTCAGGTTTGTTCTTTTCATGATGTCCCAAATTTCTAAGACATTTTGTGTTATGACTTTTTTGGTTTTAATGTTTTCTTTAACTGATATACCTATTATTACTATTGAGTCTTCCACCCCAGAGATTCTCTCTTCTATCTCTTGGAATGCATTGGTTATACTTGAATCTGTGGTTCCAGGTCATTTTTTCAGATTTTCTATTTCAAGTTTTGTCTCGGTTTGTGCCTTATTTAGTGCTTCTATTTAAGTTTTTATTTCTTGGCAAATTTCTTTCATCTGTTTTTTTTTTTTTTTCTTGGTTTCTTTATTTTCTTTAAAGGCTTTGTTCATCTCTTCTAATTTTCTGTTTGTATTTTCTTTTATTTCTTTAAGGGAGCTTTTATATCCTTCTTTAAGGCTTTTATTAGTTACATAAAGCTATTTTTAAGGTCATTTTCCATTTCCTCTCATTGTTATGTTCAGGTCTTGAAGGTAAAGAACGTGCTTCTTCTGGTGGTGTCTTGTTGACCTTTGTATTGTTGTATGTAGTTTTGCACTGCTGTCTGCCCATTGTTTTCTCAATTCACTCTTGGTTAGATCTTGTTTGGCTCTGAGTGAGTTGTTGGTCTGAGGGCTCTTAATCAGCTATGTGTTCAGAGAGTCAGCTGTTCTTGTGAGGTCTTAGTGTTATGATGCCAGTCGTCACCTCTTGACCTCTCACCTCTCAGCTGTGCACCCAGGGAGTTGGCTGTTCCCCTACTGCTGTTATGCCAGCTGAGTTCTGGGTGGGCTATGTTCTGCACCGAAGCCAAGTGGACGTCTCAGGGCCTGGGTTAAGGTGTCAGAAGCCACCTTCTGACTTCTAATCTCTCATCTGTGCTTTCAGTTACTCCTCTGCTTTCTTGCTGCTATTATGCCAGTCATGGTCTGTGCAGACTGTGTTCCCCACCATAGAAGCCAAGTCTCTTACCTATGAGCTTTGTGCTCAGGACTAAGGGACTCAGCTGTTTCTCTGCTGCTATTACGCCAGCCCTACACTCAGCATTAAATCTTAAGTTCTTTTGATACTTGTGACAAATGAGTGAACTGACTCTTCCTCAGGTAAGTGGGCCCTTCTCCTTTCCTGGGCAACACAGTATGGCTAAACTTGGTGATGGCACATATGTCCTGGATCCAGCAGCCTTGCAACTTAATCAGCCTTGAACTTGGTCACTTCTGCCTGTTACTTATGCCAGTGGCTTCTGTTCACCTATTTCTTCTTTATTTTAATATTTACTCTGCAGTTGTACCTCCCACTTTTACTCCCAGCCCCACCACATGTCCTTTCTTCCCCAAGCCCACTCCTTTTTCTGTGGGAAAAGAACAGACCTCCCAGGGATATCAACCTGTGATGATATAATGTATATTTAATGAGGTCAGTCTGGAATATCAGAGTATTAGAGCCATTTATCCAGAATTTTTTTCTTTCCTTTTTCTTTTCTTTTTTTTTTTTTCTTTTTTCTTTTTTTCAAGAAACACTTGGCTGGTCTAGAATTTGCTTTACAGACCAGGCTAGTTTTGAACTCACAGAGATCGAGATATTTTTGCCTTTGCCTCCCAAGTGCAGGGATAATGGCAAGTGCCACAACTGCCTGGATATTAGGACTTGAACTCACAGAGATTGAGAAGGTGTTGTATATGGTTTCTGGCCTGGACTTTCAGGCCTAGCCTCACGGTTTATACTCAGAGTCTCACAGAAACACACACAGTTCTAAAGAATTACACACACGCTTATATTAATTTCACTCTGTTTGCTGATTGTCCAGGCATATAACTTACTAACTCCTTCATCTAAACTAAATCCATGATTTTTATTTTGTTCAGCCAGGGAGGTAAGTACCTTTTCTCAGCAAGATTTCAATTTCTTTTCTCTGTGTTTGTCTACTGGTACCTTTTTGGCATCTCTGATTTGTTCTTTCTGTTCTCAGAGCTTTCTTAGTCTGGTATTCCTGCCCACACCTCCTGTTTGCCTTTGGCCAATCAGGACTTTTATTAAACCAGTAGGTAGGATAATTATCTACAATGTAACAACATAAACTTTACTCCCTGTTTTTTTTTTTTCATTTTAAAATAAGAACTCTAAGTCTAGTAATTTTTTTTTAAACCAATATCTGTAACAACTTGTAACCAACACTGAAAACAAAGACAATCATCTATAATCTCTTTTTGGTAACTGTGGGCATAGTTCTCTAGGCTACTTCCTGCTGAATGGGGGCACTGGCAATGGAGACCCAAACATAATTTAGGATTATGTATGGTGATATGTTACATATTTAATAGAACCTGAAATATCAGAGAGAGAGAACACCACAGTCAAATCTCACCCTGCTCTCTTCCAGCTTCCTCAGTATTACTCCTGGTTGCTTCTAATTGCTGATGTTTTCCCAAGCCTGCCTGAAATGCTCTCTTAACCAGCTGTATTCCATAAAGGTTAAGATTAAAGGTGTGAGCTACTCTACTTGGTAGTTAGACTTAAATTCACTCACAGAATCACAGAAAGATCTCTGTCTCTGGAATTATGGGATTAAAATTTTAAGTCACCACTCCTTGCTTTCCCCATGCTGGGATTAAAGGAGTGGCATTCACATTAATTTACTTCTTCAGTGATAAACAGAAGTCAAACAACAATATTCATAATAAAAATATGATAAGCATTATGGTAGTCCCATCTACTTTTTCTTTTTCTGTACTGATTTTAATATCAAGTCTAGAGTAAGATCACAGAAAGACCAAGCACCCTCCATTGCCTTAAACATATTTCCTTTTTTTAAAACAAAATCTGATGTACTAACCAATCTGTCAATGACAATGCAAATGACTGTGAAGTGGGGCAGCTACCTAGTGTGATAGCAGCCCAAGGAGGTGTCTTAAAAAGAAAAAAAATCCCTGCAACCCATTATAAAAAAGAAGCCACTGTCTGAAAAACTTACCCAGATGAAAGTGAAATGGAAACATGTGTGGCTGGTCTGCTTAAGACTGGAGACTAACTCAGAACAGAAAGCCTAGCCAACCAGTTATTACTCTTCCAGTCATGTGTTTCTCTGGCCAGCAAGTGCCTTTTTTTGTAAATCTGTGCCCCAAAAGTTGTTATTTTAGTTTTATTTCTTACATTTTTTGGAAGTTACTTAATTGCTCATGCTATTTAATTAGTATTATTTTCTCCTTGGGTCTCTGAGGGATTTGGAGATAGGATAGTCAATAGTTACAGTTTTCTTTTTTTTTTTTTTCTTTATTTT
>PVIH01012577.1:0-62838 GCA_004025045.1 Sigmodon hispidus | reverse complement strand
CCTGTTGTAACACAGATGTAGAGAATTCTTACCGCTAAACGAATCTTTTAAGATTGTAGCTGTTGCTGCAGATTAGGATGACCAAGACCACAAACATTTTAAACATCTAATTTCCCAGCCTCATACTCAACCAATGAAATCAATACATGTCTTGGTGCCTGATCTGTTTGCTTTATCTTAAAATAGTAATTTTCTTCTACGCATTGACAATATTGACACAGATATGTGTCTAAGAAATTCAAAATATGTATCAGACAAATTTTATTAATTTTTTTAGTTTCAGAACTTTCAAAGGATATAAAGCATTTAGTAACACTGAACAGTAACAATGATTTGGCTAATCCGGGTGAAATCATATGTAAACCAGGTGACTATGAATAATTTTAGTCAATATTTAGAAAAATGGAATACATTTGTTCAGAAGTTAAACTATCAATGTACCCTATAATCATAGTAATTCTAGTAGATATAAAAGTGTTATAGACTTTAAGTCACAAATTCATTTATGTGTGGTAGGAGATCTTGACATTAAGTATAGTTGTCTATATGAAATAGAAAATCATGAAAATTTATTTTGCAAATGACCACTTAGAGATAGTTCTTATGATCCCTAGAAAAGAAAAGCAATCATTCACTTCTATTAAAACCTGAGATTAAACCGCATAATACTGCAAAACATTTTGACTAATGATAAATAATTTATAGGAAATTCATTCACCTAACCAGCGTTTCATTATGAAGCTAATTAATTGAGCAACATTAAACAATTTTAAGGTCCATTATTCTGAAATTTCTAGGCGTATTATTTATGATGCCACTTAAACTTAAAAGGAAATGATATGGTGGGCAGGGATGGTGTTCACCTTTAATTCCAGCACTTAGGAGGCAGAAGTAGGTAGGTTCTGTGAGTTGGAGGCCAGCCTGGTCTACAAAATGAGTTCCAGGGCAGCCAGGGCTACAGAGATACCCTACCATAAAAGAAAATATATGGCTTTTATAAAATTTATTTTTTAAATTTTTTTGTGTCAGTGTTTTCATGTGGAGTGCATGTGTGTGTGTTTGTGTGTGTTTGTGTGTATTACATGCATACAGTGGCTGTAGAGGCCAGAAGAAGGCACCTGATAACCTGGAACTAGTGGAAGACATGGTTATTGACTTCCACATCTTTATTGGGAATTGAACTGAATGTATGTGTGCCACATAGCACTTAGATCAGGAGAGGACACTGGATCCACTGGAACGGGAATAGATGGTTGTCAGCCATATCACTCCCAAGGAGCTGGGATATTGACCCTTCATCTAATCCATCCTGATGAGTAGGACATCTGAAGCCACAACAGTTTTTTTTTAAATTATAGTTATTAAAGGGCAGAAGTCAAGGTTTCTGATTCTTGTTCCAGTGCCCTTTCAAACATCATGTCCCATAACCACTCCTGCTAGTTATATCACTAGCCAGCCATCACATACAGCATTGCCTGTAACCACTTCTGCTGGCCGTTAGTGTAACCAACCATATTGTTATTTGTAACCACCTTCCCAGCACTACTGATCAAGTCAACCGGCCATTGTTATCTTATAGACACCCCAGCCAGTCTTACTAGTTCTGACAACATGCCATCATTACCTGTAACCACCTCTGCCAGACCTTCTAACCAGGGAAACCCACCACTGTTACGTATAACCTCCCGATAGAGGTATACTCATCAGGTGAACCCTCCCTATACTATTAACCTATGTCCCACTTAAGCCATCTCTGAGTTTCTAGTGTGCACCCCCAGTGTTGAAATCTTCCTACACTGCATTGTTGGGGAATATTATTTTAAAGGGTGTTGCATTTTTCCACTACTGTTTTTGTTTACCATTCAAAGATGTATTTGATGAAATAAAATTAACCTGTGAGCAGGAGGCTGGGTCAGTAAATAGCTAACAGGAAGTAGCCAGAGATGGATATCAGGGTCAGCCACCCGGCTACACAGCCAGCTATGGTGTAAAACACAAGAAAAGTCTACGGGAATAAAAAAGGTAAAAGCCCGGAGGCAAAAGGTAGATGGGATGATTTAACTTAAGAAAAGCTGGCAAGAAACAAGCCAAGTTACGGCCAGCATTTATAACTAAGAATAAACCCTTGTGTGTGATTTATTTGGAAGCTGAGTGGTGGCTTCCCTCCAAGAGCAAAAATAACCAACTATGCCTCCTCCTCCCAATTTCCAGCTTCTGTAGTCTTTGAGAGTGTTGTTTCTATTTGGTTCTAATTTCTTTACCAGGGGTCTCCTTTTAGCCTGGCTCCAGGTTTGCCCCCCCCCGCCACCCCCATGCTTGACTTTAGTACTTTTTCTTGAGCATCTGGTAACACGCCTCCTTGAATCCTAGAAGCTCCCTTGGCCAGCGACCACCTTCTCAATATGTGTCTAGTCTATTCATACTTCAGACTTTACTAAGCTGTCTAATAGTGGCCTGACTGTCACCTCACACAGGAGAAATGAAGCATTAGGGAGAAAAAAAGGGGGCGGTGCAGGGTGGAGGTGCAGGTGAGGAGTGCAGGAGACACACCCTGCTCTACCAGCCAGGCTCCTTTCTGGACCTCCCTCAAGGTCATCATCTATTCCAATGACGTTCACTTCAGATCTCACAGAGCCACAAGGTGCCTCCCGGACCCTCTTTGTGGGATGTTAGTGTGGCTTTGTTTCATTGTCATTAGCTGTTTGTACCTGGTCCCTGTAGTGATTTTACTTGGAAGCAGATGTCAGTCAGTGGATGGTGCAACATGGACTCTCTCAGAACCTCATGGTTGTACTGTGGAGAAAAGGACCCAGGAATTTGTGTTTCTCACAAGCTTTGACTGACTGGATAGGTGGGGCAGGTCTGGGAAACGCTGACATACGTGATTAATGTGAAGGTCTTCCATGCTAGTCATTCGGCGGTGCTCACACAGTCTCTGGGCCCTGGGTGTGAACTCTGCATAGTTCACATTGTGAGTCACCAGCTTGTGGGTTATAGCTGCTCTAGGTCTTTTCCTTGGGATCTGCCGCCTGCAGAATGATGGAGTGGCTGAATGATGCCCACTGCATGCTTGTGGAACGTAGTCAAAATTTATTTTTATTAAAATGTAAGGAAAATTAATATTCAAACTGAATAAAGCACACGTCCCTGTAAAAAGAAACGTGTCTGCACCACACCTGCAGTGTGAGCGACAATCCACCAGAGGGCTCTCAAGTCCCACATTCAACTTCCCTAACTCCGTAGGCACAGTTAATGGACTCACCAAATGCTCCTCACTGTGGCCATGCCTAGGAAGTAAGGAGCGCTTCTAAAAATTGTCTTTTTCACCGGTCTAGTGACTTTCAATTATAGCTGTCAGGAGGCAAAGACAGGTAAATTTCTGTGAGTCTGAGGTCACTCTGATTAGCAAGTTCCACCGCCAGCCAGGGCTACATAGCGAGACACTGACTACAACACTGTTTCCTAGTTCTGGCTGCTCACAAGAAATACTATGTTAGTAACTCAAGTCCACGCAGGAGAAAGGAGTCCTATCATATTCCCAGCTCTTGGTCCATTCCTGCTTTAAGCCGCAACAGATATGCAGAATGCAGAGTCAAACTGAGAATTTGAGACTGGCTCAAATTATAGCTAAGTGAACCATCTATAGTTTGTATTTTTTTTTTTTGTTGTCGTTTTAATATAGGTGCGTGTTTATATCCTGGGCTGGTCCTTATGACCCAGGGCGCTGGAAATAGTGCAAAGATAAGATGTTGGGCTATAGGAGAATCAGTTCTGGCCCTGACTTTGCAGTCGTTTAGCTGTGTCATCTCTGTAATAATTATCCTTCTGAGCTTTGGTTTTGTTGCTTATAGGATGATGGTGGTGAGGGGGCTTAACTGTCACATGCAAGCTTTCTATAGCAAAAATGTAGCTCCCTACGTTCCCTTTTCCTGCTCTTGTATTCTGGCTCACCATCTTTCCTAGACTCTAGGTCTCTTGACCTCCCTGCATAAATGTTTTCTTACACCACGGTACACCAAACAACAACAACAAAAAATGTACAAGATCCAAATGATTCTGTTGAGGCCCAGCTGCTCAATGCCAGGCTCCCCCCATTTTTATTTATAAAGGTTTTCCCATGTATATCACTGCTTGTCCTTCCTCCCCTCCTCCCAGTCCCTCCCAGTCCTCCCTCAGCATCCCCCATCCATTTCCCAAGGAGGGCAAGAAGTCCCAAGGTGGGTCAGTTCAGCCTGGCATATCCATTTGAGGTAGGTCCAAATCCCTCATCCCAGTATTAGGGCTGCTGGGTTAGGGGTTTCTCTGTAGGGAATGGTCTCTAAGATGCCAATTCATGCACAGGAACATAGTCTGAGCCTACTCCACAAGGTTCCACATACTGCCCATGCCAGTCTTAAGGATTGTGTAACGCCACTCTCTGCAACCAAGGACATTCATTAAATGGAGTGTTCAAGGAGATAGAGTTTGTATAACTTTGTTAACAGTTGTGGGAAGAAGGCCAATGAGCAGTGAGTAAAGGCTGCCAAACTTGCCTACCTAAGTTTGATACCCTGAGTCTCAGGTGGTAGAGAGAACTGACACCTACAACACACACACACTGTATCTTTGCACACTCACACACACTAATAGATGCAGTGCAGTATCTACTAGACCATATACGAGTGGTTTAAAGAAAATCACACACCTGAAAAACCATAGTCTCAACACCTAAATTTGATTACCAGGGCCAGGCATTTCAGCCCTTTGAGACTGTATCCTGACTCTGTCCTCTGCAGTGGATAATAAAGCTGCGTGGCTGGGTTTGGCTCAGGACCACATGGTACTTATATTTATGTAGTTCTCTGAGAGACACACATCTTCCAAGCATTCCAGGTAGTGGTTCTCAACTTTTCTAATGCTGTGACCTTTTAATACATGTTGTGGTGACCCCATTACTTTGTTGGTACTCTGTAACTGTAATTTTGTTACTGCTATAAATCATAATGTAAATATTGTCTTTTCCAATGGTCTTTCGGGGGTCAAGACCCACAGATTGAGAACTACTGCTTTAAGGCATCAAGTGTGACAGAACTATGCATCCAACCACTAGAGACCTTCTCCCTGGTTGATGTGCTTTTGCTAATCAAGGCCTCATTAATCCTCACTCATTTAGCCCTGGACACACTCAGTTATGCTTTGGAACCACCCACAACCATACTGATAACATTCTTTTTTGTCTTTTTTTTATAGTATCAAACTTCATAGTATAAATGTAGCAGTTCAGTTGTAGGATACAAGCTAGCCGATTATTTGGTTGTGTGTGGACTTGTGTGTGTAAGCATGTTCGTGTGCACTAGAAGGCAGGGGCCAGAACCCTGATGGTGGCTGGATGAGGAACGTTGATTGTAAGAGTTCCTATTGCCTGATAGACAACACTCCTCTCACTGTTTAAAAGCAACTCAGCATGACCTACTTTTCTCACGGAAACGGGGGTGCCTGCTTTATCTCACTTCACTTTTCCTTTCATCAGTGTCTTGAGTACGCCTTTTATGGAGGCAGTCTGGGAGAGTGAGTCCCCAGAGCCCCAGGAGCACGAGAAGAGCCTCTTCCGCCATCAGCCAACATTGAGACAGTGTTGATTACAGAGTTCTGCCCTAGATTACTGCTTACTTTCCAGTGGGGATGGAGAACTCTTGGTTGTTTCTTCTCGGTTGGCCACATGTAGCATTTCTCTGCTGATGTGCATTACTGCTGCAGAGCCCTGAGAAGAACATACACACTTGCCTCAGCATATGCTTTCTGAGAGATAAGCTGTGCTTTGTTCCCAGTCTGTGCTTTTTTTTGTTTTTGTTTTTGTTTTTGTTTTTTTAATTTTCATCTATTCTTTAGAAAGGTAGTCAGATATTTGTGTTTGCAGAGGTATTAAAGCAGAAACCGTATTCAGACAACTTATCTTCTAGCACTGGACGCCTGCTTCTCTCTGAAGCTTATGTTCTCTGGAAAGATTGTTGAGATGTTACAGTGGACGGAGAAGAGAGCCCCCTTCTGAAACAGAAAGGAGAAGAGGGTTTCTTAAGGCTTAAGAGCAGAGGCCAGCTGTTCCTTCTAGTGAGCTGGACCACTTCTAGCACAACTCAGCGAGGCAGAGAGCTTTACAGCCTTGATAATCCTGTACATCAGACCACGCACCAGGGGCTATTGCTGCCAATTCTGAGGAACCACGTTGACAGCCACTGACCTATCCACTGGGGTCAAGACAGACCAGAGGCTCCAGGGGTTTGAAAGCCTGCCAGACTCTTGCTTTCCTGGATTAAAAGATAGGAATCTTTTAATGCTGAGAATTTCCTGCCTGATAATGGAATGACAAGTATATGCCTGTATGATTTCCCAGGAAGAAAAGGGATCCTTGCCATACATCAGGGTGAGTGATGGCCAAATTATTTCTGAGAGAGCATGGCTTCTTCCCTTCCTGTCTTTTTTCAAGAACTAATTTTAAATATTAGTGAGTGGCAGGCCATGGAGACCCAGGAGGAAAGATTTCAGGCCTCCCACAGGAGCTTGTGTGCTCATCAGAGACAGGCAGGATGTAACGGAGCTATATGAGGTTAGAACACCAAATGAAGCCCCAGGTCGATAGATAGGAGACCAAATTTGGGTCTTCTGGCTCCTTTCATCTTGTGACATTTCACCCTTGAACACCATCTGGTGTTGTACAAGTCCCAATTGGTATGATAATAAAAACCTGGAACCAGATATTGGGGGAAATGCTAGAAGATCAGAGAGACAGAGGAGCAAACCATAGTCACTCCTCACCTTGCTCAAAGGGAAAGATTCTATCTCCAAGAATCCTCAGACTGAATGCCTCTGAGTCCTCATCTGAAAGGGAAGGGAAGAGCAGGGTGAAGGGAAGGTGCGAACTCCTGCCTCCTCCCACCTCATATTCCTTTCTTTGTCCCAGCACATCACCATATCCTGTTCCAAACTTCCTAGTGCTGGCATGAAAGGCCTGTGTGTTTCCCAAGTACTGGGAGCAGAGGCATGGAATCCCAAGTGTTGGGATTAAAGATGTGTGCTCTGTTTCTCTCCTGGACTGGATCAATCTTATATAGCCCAGTGTGGCCTTGAATTCACAGAGATCCAGACAGATCTCTGCCTCTGCCTCTTGAGTGCTAAAGTTAAAGGTGAGCATCACTATTGTCTGACCTCTATGGCTAACTGTGGCTGGCACTGTCCTCTGATCTTCAGGCAAGCTTTATTAGATAGATACCAATATATCACCACAATCTGGACAACTGAAAAGATCCTTTCTTGTATGTTTCTGTCTGTGCATGACCTGGACACAAGCCTGAAGTAATGGACCCGTTGATCACAGGACTGAAATCTGTGTGAGCCCCAATCAATCTTTTGTTATTAATTATTGAACTCAGGTATGTGTCATACGGACAGGTCCTGGCTAACACATTCTAGTAGAAGATTAATAAAAACAACATTATGGAATCTTTACAATTGCGCAAAACCCATCTTTGTAAAGTCAAATTGATTTGGTGCCTCAATGCTGTCCTGTAATCTGTCACATTTATGTCATTTGTTGCTGTTTCTGGCCACCTTATCTATGTGGCTCCAACTTTACACTTGCTCATTGATTAAATCTGGACCTGCTAGAGCCCCACCCCCTTTCTGTGTGTGCATGTATACAAAGAAAAAGTAAGCTGTTTGATCGAACACAAAGAAGGTGGGACAGGAAGAAAAATGTTTCAAATTCCGGAGGGAAGTAGGGAGATGACATGCCCACCAGCTGCCAGAGGAAGGGGGACCAGCAGCTTCAAGGGAACAAAAGTCTAATATCAGGATGCACAAATCTCACTAGACATGGAAGGTGGCTGGACAGCATCATCATCCCTTGTGAGCTCCTGTTTCAAACTGAAAAGCTACGAGTGGGTAGTGCTTCACTAACTTCCATGACAAAGACCATGCCATGCAGGTATTCTCATTACACAGATTTATAATCATGAGGAAATACCACGGTAGTATTTTTTTTAACTTGTCTAGCTATATCCTTCTCTATCATCCCATCTCTCTCTGTAAGAGAGTGAAATAATAAGTCAGGAGTTAGGACCCAGAGATGTTTTAGCTTCACAAGCCCTGACAGCTCACTGGGCATCAGTGAAGTGCACTTTAAGAAACCAACACCAAAGGGAGGTGACCTGTGACCATTTTCATCTCAGGCAGTGGTCATGATCTCCTTGGCTTCCATCTAGACTTTGAACCACTTGCATTTTGTTTTTCAGATTTGCTCCTTTCCAGGAGAAATGCTGTGTGGTTGAAAGGAAGAAATCACCTCTCTAAGGCAGACATCATGACAGGCTTTTTACTGGTCCTTTTGGTTCTCAGTGTCTCTCTCTCAGGTAAGAGCACCTTAAGCTAAATGCAAACTGCAGTTGTCATGTTGTTCAAGGGAGGGAAAGACAACCATGTGGGTCATGTTATTCCTGTAAAGGCAGACACTGATACCTTTAGGATAACCTTTAAAATGTGGCTCAGATAGATAACTCCACGAGATCTCTGTAAACAGATTGCTAAAGAAGTCAGAGCTTCAAGTATGGTTTCAGGCTTGCTCATCTAGTGCACGCTGCTCTTTTAAATCACTGTATATTATTAACCTGATAGATGTAAAAGAGGGGAATGTTACCGAGTGCATTGAATGTTGTTCCTGGGATTATTAAAGTGCCCAGTGGAAATTTACTAGGTGGACATTGTTATATTATGTCTGCTAACATTTGCCGGAAGTCTGTGGATAACTCTGTGCTATATGATCTAGTGGAAAGAGGGATTGTTGATAAGGAAAAAGTATTAATAGGAGATAAGAAAGCCCAAAGGGAGGGGGGCAGGCAATGAGGAAGGCATTCCTGAAAGTTAAGGGGTCATGGTCACTTACATTCCAGTTTTCTGAGATGTGGAATCATTTACAAAACTTAGAAACAAAAAAAGTGTCATCATAGAGCTAAGAGCAAGATTTTGAGCAGGTTGTTCTGTTAGTAATTTATTGTCATCTCTCAGTGATGTTTTTGCCACATTGGATTATTACAAGTTTCAGATGGAGAATGGAACATGTAGAAGTAAATCCTAGACTTAGAAGTCACAGGCTGAGAGGACCACATGAACATTATCATACATGCTTTTGGAAATTGCCTTCCACCGTGCTTGCACTTGAAAGCAAAGCAGGGTAACTTCTAAATGCAGAGAAATACCAAGCCAACATCCAGGTAGCACCAGATCTGCTCTCTGAAAAGTCTTAAGTAGGCTTCCAATAATAAAAAGGATAATCAACTATTGGGTATTTAGTATACAATTAATGTTCATACATATGACTTTTTTTGGCCTTAATTTACTAGGATATTCCTTTTTCTTACAATGCACCTCCCTAGGGTACCACCTGAGTGGTTAGCATAAAGCTGTTCTTATTTACTAAATTCAGAAATGCAAAAAATGAAAGGGTACTCAGTGACACCTGAAAAATAAATTTGTGTAATTAAATATTTTTATAATGAGTAGTCAGATTAAAAACTTAAGGGGGGGTTTCTGTCCAAAATTCTAAGTAGATCCCACTGGCTCTAGAGGGTTTTTTTAAATTATCCATAAAGATAATTAGCATAAACTCTCTAGGCCCAATTATGCCTTGCCCTCTGTGTACAGTAAACATTGCATTAGAAAATTGGAATTGGAAGAGGACTTGCCTCTTTTTCTCCAGTGTGGAGGCTTCAAGAGTGTGGGCATGTATTCTGTGAGTATGTTTCTCATAGATCAAAATAATAACCAGACTAATAACCTGCAATCAGTCTCACTCAGAAACCTCTGGAGCCAGTGGGATCTACCTAGATTTTTGGACAGACCCCTTCCCTCCTTAAATTCTTTAATCTGACCACTCATTATGAAAATATTTAATTATGCAAGTTTATTTTTCAGATGTCACTGAGTACCCTTTCATTTTTTTGCATTTCTGAATTTAGTAAAGAAGAACAGCTGCATGTTATTGTGTGGCATCGCTCACACTGATTTTTCACATTTGAGTGCTTGTGTGTGTTCTTAAAGAGAAGAAACTCCGGCTTATTTGCCTTCCCAGCACTTTTCTTACACAATGATGTGTGTTTACGCATTCAATGAATATTTATTAAGCATCTGCTGTACCCTGGGAATACTTCCAGGATGTGTGGATACATGAGAGAATGGAGCAAAGTCATTCTCATGCTTGGAAGAAGCCATTAAATATTTACTGTGTGGTTTCACCCTGAGTACCAGATCTACATGTTAGCAGAAACAGCTACCATTCCTGTGGCATAATAATGGGAAGAAACACCAAACAAAAATATAGCAAAAGATTTCAAAAACATTATCTCTTTCAATCATTATTATTGAAATTATTGTTACTTAAACATTTTTAAAAATTTCTTTGCTCCCTTGGTTGAAGATCAACAAAGATGCTGTCTTTAGCAAAATCATAAAGAACTACAGGAAGTTTTATTTACTTTATTGTCAAAAGAGCAGGGGCCCTGGCAGTCTGAGGCTAGCAAAGAATCCCGAAGATAAAATCAATCTGAAGCTGGTGTTGAGCATCAATCAGATGGGGGCTATGCCCAAGGAATGGCAGACTAAGCTTTTTCTTTTATATCTTCTAAAAAAAAAAACCCAAACCCAAAAGGCCTCACTTAGACTTTAGAGTCAGACTTCGGGGCTCCTTCACAGATGCCAAGATTCTGGAGGCACAGGAGGAGCCATAATAGTCAATCATCCCATGCTTGTCCTGCACATGCTTTGCCTAAGATGAAGATTGAATCAAGACCAGATATCAAGCCTTTAACTCTGGTCGTGTACCCATTGATGCTCAGTATTGATCTGCTGGATTCTTATTTGAATGATGGGGGAGCTTGTGCAAGGGTTTTAGCATTCTGAGCCAAGAGGAGTATCACTCCAGGAGTGCACGCCAAGCTCCAAGTTCTCTTTGTAGAAACAAACATCCGAAGGCATAGAATCCCCCATCTCTGCCTCTCAAAGTGTGTTCTCTGATTCTATTTCTTCCTTCTTCTTCTGGTCCACCGCCTGGTAACTTACCTGTCTGATCTCAAAGAAAATATTTGCAAGAAAAACTAAAGAGTTTAAGTAGAGAGATGGGGAACAGGAGAAGATGTGGAAGACTAGGGACTGAGGAAGCCCCATCAGATGGTAGATGTTTTTTACACCTGTTGGATTATATTTGCTGTACATTCATGGGATGGTTTCAAAGCAAGTAGATAAGGGTTTACTTTGAAGCATGAACACTTCTTTCCTGTAACATCTTCTATGTATAATTCTAAGGAGAATGGTTGAAGAGTGTTAACCCCACTAAAGAAAACCTGGGTAAAGTGATGAAGCCCAGAGGCCAGGCATCAGCTCCAGAAGGGACTGTTGAGTGGTTTATGAAACATCAGCATGGAGTGCCCTCCTGAGATCAAACAAATGTTATTTGTGCCTTAGTTTTAGAATTTCACACTATTCCAAGTGCTAGGCTGCATCAGACAACAAGATAATATTTAGATTTCTGTACCTGTAGACAAATACACAAGCAGGCAACTTGGGAAGATAAACAGATTATTACCAGGTGGCCGGTTAGCTCAGTTGGTTAGAGCGTGGTGCTGATAAACAGATTACTATCTTGTAGTTAGATTTTCTAGTCTGATCTACTTTAGAGATTGTGGTGAGGCAGCAGATTACAATAGGAGGGTAGATTTGGGGGAAAAGCTTACATCATGAGCCGGAGAGCAAACAGGAAGAGGATTCCAGAATCTTACAATCTCCTCAAATGTACCCTTCAATACCATAAAGCTTTCTCCTACTTTCTACTCCTTAAAGATTCCAGTACTCTCAATAGCCATCACCTGACACATGGGCCTTGGAGTCACTGAACGTCTAGACCATAGCAAACAGTAAAGCACTCTGGGCACTGCAAGATGTCACTAAACAACATCAAAAATAGCAGTACTATTGAGCACATGCTTCTAGAATCAAGTCATTGAGACCGTTTTTTAAATTTTTTTGGTATAGAAACAAGGGGATATTGGTGGAGATAAGCTGCCCCACATGCAGCTCTCAGATAATCTCAGGCAGATGGAATGGTCTAACTTATCAGTCTGAAGTTCACAAGCCTCTATTTATTTCCATCTTACTGCTGAGTATGTCATTCCCTGAAATCTTGATTACATGTAATTTTATGTGTCCCGGAGCAATGAGCCAACACCACTGTCTTGTCTGTCATAAAATATGACTGTTTGCTAATTCATTCATCTGTTCATTCATCACACATCATCAAATATTTAAGAGGGCTACAGTTTCAAAGAACCAAACATGTCAATTGCCATTAATATTTTATTTTAAAAGGACAAATCATTAACCTATCTGGGCTCATCCTCTGTTTCTGCTATAGTGACTAAGGCATTTGTGTTTTATTTTTGTTTTACTTGGAGAATTTTAGCATTATGTTCCAATTGCACAGAAGAGAATGGACCACTGCCCTACCTGTGTCTTATTAAAACAAAAAGGGGGAGCTGTTGGGAGCTGCCGCACCTTAAAGATGGTGCTGGCTCCTGCCCCCCACCCTCCTAATGGCAAATGCTTCTAGTAATAATTAACTATGTGCTGAATTGACTAGCTTGCTTCCGTGTGTGTGGCGCTATGGTGGAAGCCCATGCGGCATTAGCTGAGTGAAGGACTTTGAGCTTAAAACTGGCTGCACGGGTTGGGACTGGGGCTACAGCTGCAAGAAATATCTGTATTAATAAAAAGGACCTGGTCAATTGCCACAGAAGAATCCTGGTGTTATGTCTTTTCCTGCTGGTCGGGATTTGGCATGGCACAAGTTGCCATCCGACCCCCAAAGAAAGAACATGTAGAGGTACAGGCTGAGCCACAGGCTGAGCCACGTGGTGGGAAGATTAATAAAAATAGGTTAAATTAAGATAAAAATGCTAGCTAGTAATGTGATTAAGACATGGGCCAAACAATATTAAGTTAACATAAGCATGTGATTCATTTATTTGGGAGAAAAAAGCCACGGCGGACCAGGTTCTAAACCTCTGCTGTGGGCCAGGGTCACAAACTATCTGGCTCCAAACGGGCCGGAAAACCTCATATAACATGAGACCTTGATCAGGAGGATATTCTCTAAATCCATCCATTTTCTTGTAAATTTTAGGATATCATTTTTTCTTTGCTGAGTAGTATTCCATTGTGTAAATGTACCATAGTTTGTTAATCCATTCTTCAGTTGAGGAGCATCTAGGTTGTTTCCAGGTTCTTGCTATTACAAATAATGCTGCTATAAACATAGTTAACTAATGTCTTTGGAGTGTTAATGTGTGTCTTTAGGGTATATGACCAGTAGTAGAGTTGCTGGATCTTTGGGGAGATTCCCAGTTTTCTGAGAAACCACATACTGCATTCTACAGTGGCTGAACCAGCTTAGACTGCCACCAATAGAGGAGAGTTCCCTTTGCTCTGCGACCTCTCCAGCATAGGCTATCATCTGTGGTTTTTTTTTTTTTTTTTTTTTTCTTGGCCAATCTGAGAGGTGTAAGGTGGTATTTTAAGGGATTAGTTGTTTTCTTTCATGTTTTTGTTTATCTTTTCTTCTGTTTCTTTAGTGGAATTGTTTATTTTCTCTTGTATGTCTTCTATTAACTTCATAAGGTTGTTTCCTTCTGTTTCTTCTACATTGGCATATTCAGTTCTTGCTTTTGTAGAGCCACTAGATTTTGGTATTGCCATAGGTAGTGTCTTCATGTTGTTATATGTATTTTTGCACTGGCATCTGCCATTTGTTTTCTTGCATTGATGTAGGATTTGTCTGTATCTCAGAGTGTAATCTCAGTGCAATTTGCTCTGGCTCTGACTGTGTCTCAGGAAGCCTCTAGTTCCAGTCTGGGCTGTTAGTCCACTTGGAGGTAGGGTATTCTGTGTCTCACTGAGCTGTTCATGCTCCAATAGGAGTTGGATGTTTCTGTGTCTCAGGGATCTAACTTTGGTCAAATGTCACCTCTTGATCTGGTAGGAGCTCTTCATCTAGTAGGAGATGTTGACCCAACAGGGAGTCTGAATACAATATTGGCTGATGTCCTCTGGGTCTCAGGGAACTGCTCTTGATTGAAAGAATCTGGCACAATGTGGGTCTCAGGGAGTCATTGAGGTTGCTCTTGATCAAGTAGTATTGACAACCTGAGTCTCAGGTAGCTGATGCAATCCCTTGGTGATGGGATAAACTGGGGATTGGGGCAGGGTTTGAAGATGGAAGTGTCCTATCAAATGGTGTGTTAATAGAGAGCTCTGGTCCACTGGGGTTAGGAGAACAATTGATGAGAGTGGTGTTCCAGGGTTTTGTGTTTTAATAGTGATCTTAATATTCAAGACAGCAGGGAAAAATATTGAGTCCTGAATTTTTGATAAAGCAGACAAAAAATGCTGATCCCTGCCAGGGAAAGGAGAGTTGAACTCCCGTCGGCTCCCATTGGTTTCAGTTCCGGTTCCGGGACAGGGTGCTGTCTGCAAAGCGTGTCCCAGCACACTCTGAAGCAGGCGGACATAAACTCTGCCTGTCACGGTCCCCCAAGCTAATGCTGAGGGAATTTGCACAGCTACCCACCTCCAACTGAGCAAACAGATAAGAACAAGCGACCCTGAAGGACAGACTCAGACCTTGCAGAGGTGAAGAGAGGTCAGCAGGCCTGAGCACCTGTGTCCCTGCCAGGGAGAGGAGAGTTGAGCTCCCGTTGGCTCCCTTTGGTCCCAGTTCCGGTTCCAGGACAGGGTGCTGTATGTAGAGCATGTCCAAGTGCACTCTGGAGCAAGCAAAGATAAACTCTGCCTGTCAAGGTCTCCCCAGCTGCTGCTGAGGGAGTTTGCAGGGCCGCCACCCCGCTTACAATTGGTCAAACAGAGAAAAATTGAAGACTTGAAATTCAGCCCCCTGCACAGTGCAGAAGTAGTGATTCATCAGACCTTTTCCTCAGAGGTCACAGGAGACACACAAGCCCAAGTGCCACAACTGACCAGGAGCAACCTAATCGTGAACTGCTAAAGCCATGAGCAAACACCAGTACAAAAACTTACATAATAATATAAAGAGCAACAAAGTAACTCCAGAAGAAAGTGGCGATCCTACAAATACAAGAACTGAACTGAGCAATGAAGAGGAAACAGAAGGAAGCAACACCAAAAATTACTTTCTGATGATCATCGAAGCTCTCAAAGAAGATATGAAAAATAGCCTTAAAGAAACAGAAGAAAATACAAACAAAAAATTGGAAGAGATGAACAAATCTATGAAAAAAACATGCCAGGAACTAAAAGCTGAAATAGAAGCAATAAAAAAGGCACAAAATGAGGCAAAGATAGAAATAGAAAATCTGAAGAAAAAACCTGGAACCACAGATAAAAGCATAACAAACAGAGTTCAAGAGATGGAAGATAGAATCTCTGAAGTGAAAGACTCAGTAGCTCAAATAAATATAACAGTCAAAGAAAATAGTAAAACTAAAAAAGCCATAACTCAAAATGTTCAAGAAATCTGGGACACCATGAAAAGACCTAATTTGAGAATAATAGGAATAGAAGAAGGAGAAGAATACCAGCTCAAAGACACAGATAATGTTTTCAATAAAATCATAGAAGAAAACTTCCCTAACCTGAAGAAGGAAATGCCTATAAAGATACAAGAAGCTTACAGAACATCAAATAGATATAAGCCCCCAAAAAGTCAGGGTGCCACATTATAATCAAGCCACAAAACATACAGAACAAAGAAAAAATTTTAAGAGCTGCAAAAGAAAAGGGCCAACTCACATATAAAGGCAGACCCATCAGAATAAAGCCTGACTATTCAGTGGAAGCGATGAAAGCTAGAAGGGCTTGGTGAGAAGTTATACAGATGCTAAAAGAGCATGGCTGGCAAACTAGAATACTATACCCTGCAAAATTATCAATCACCATAGATGGAGTAAATAAGATATTTCATGACAAAATCAGATTGAAATAATATCTATCTACCAATCCAGCACTACAGAGAGTATTAGAGGGAAAACTCCTACCTAAGGACCCAAGATATACCCATGAAATCACAAACAATACTTCCACAGAAGAATACTACAGAGAAAGGAAATACAAACAAGTCACCACCAAAAAATAGCAGGAAATATCAATCAATGGTCACTAATTTCCCTTAATATCAATGGACTCGACTCTCCTATAAACATCACACACTAAAAAGAAGGATACAACAACAGAAGCCATCCTTCTGTTGCCTACAAGAGACACACCGCAACCACAAGGACAGACACAGGCTTAGAATAAAGGGTTGGGAAAAGATTTTCTAGTCAAATGGTCCTAAGAAACAAGCAGGGGTTACAATCCTAATATTTAACAAAGTAGACTTTAAGCTAAAAGCAATAAAAAAGAACCAAGATGGTCAATACTTATTCAAAACAAGAAAAATTGGACAAGAGGAGATGCCAATCTTGAATATTTGTACCCCTAACATAAGGGGACCTACTTATGTAAAAGAAACACTGCTAAAGCTCAAATACCACATCAGTTCTTACATCCTAATAGTGGGAGACTTCAATACCCCACTTTCAACCCTGGATAGATCAACCAGACAGAGACACAATAGAGAAATAAGGAGTCTAATAGAGATTATGATGCAAATGGATTTAATAGATATCTACAGAAGCTTCCACACAAATGCAAAGGAATATACATATTTCTCTGCTCCTCATGGAACTTTCTCCAAAATTGACCACATAATTCATCATAAAGCAAATATCAACAGATACAAAAAATGGAAATAATCTCTTGTAACATATCAGACCACCAGGGCCTAAAGTTAGAGTTCAACTACATCAAAACCCAAAGAAAGCATACCAACTCATGGAAACTAAACATCCATCAGCTGAACCATCTCTGGGTCAAGAAAGAAATTAAGAAAGAAATCAAAGTCTTCCAAAAATTTAATGAAAATGAATCCACAATGTATCCAAACTTGTGGGACACAATGAAAGCAGTATAAAGATGAAAATTCATAGCACTAGATGCCTATATGAAAAACCTAGAGAAATCCCACACTAGACACCTAACAACTCAGCTGAAAGCCTTAGAACAATTAGAAGCGAACTCACCTAGAAGGAGTAGATGGCAGGAAATAATCAACTTAGAGCTGAAATCAATACAATTGAAACAAAAAGAACAATACAAAGAATCAATGAATCTAAGAGTTGGCTCTTTGAGAAAGTTAACAAGATAGATAAGCCCTTAGCCAAACTATTCAAAAAACAGAGAGTGTTCAAATCAACAAAATTGAAAACGAAAAGGGGGACATAACAACAAACCCCCAGGAAATACAGAGAATTATCAGATCATATTTTGAAAATCTGTATTCTACAAAAGTAGAAAACCTAGAAGAAATGGACAGCTTCCTGGAAAGGTACCATCTACCAAAATTAAATGAAGATCAGATTAGTTACCTAAACAGTCCTATAACCCTTAAGGAAATTGAAGCTGTCATTAAAAACCTCCCCAAAAATAAAAGCCCTGGTCCAGATGATTTCAGTGCAGAATTCTACCAGATATTCAAAGAAGAATTACTACCATTACTCCTCAAACTATTTCACACAGTAGAAACTGAAGGAATATTGCCAAATTCCTTTTAGGAGGCCACAATCACCCTAATACCGAAGCCACTCAAAGACACAACAAAGAAGGAGAATTACAGACCAAATTCACTCATGATATTGATGCGAAAATTCTCAACAAAATTTTGGCAAACCATATACAACAATGTATAAAACATATCAACCACCATGACCAAGTAGACTTCATCCCAGAAATGTAGGGCTGGTTTAACATATGAAAAATTGTAAATGTTATCCATCATATAAACAAATTAAAGGAACAAAATCACATAAACATATTCTTAGATGCTGAGAAAGCCTTTGACAAAATCCAACACTCCTTTATGATTAAAGCCCTGGAGAGATCAGAAATACAGGGAGAATAACTAAATATAATAAAGATGATTTACAAGAAGCTGAAAGCCAGTATCAAACTTAATGGAGAAAAACTCAAAGCAATCACACTAAAATCAGGAACTAGACAAGGATGTCCTCTCTCCCCTTATCTATTCAATATAGTTCTCAATGTTTTAGCTAAAGCAATAAGGGAAGGAAAAGAGATTAAGGGGATACAAATTGGAAAAGAAGAAGTGAAGCTATCTCTATTTGCAGATGATATGATTGTATATATAAGTAACCCACAAAATTCTTCCAAGGAACTGCTACAGCTGATAAACACCTTCAGCAATGTAGTAGGATACAAGATTAACTCTAAAAATCAGTATCCCTTCTATACACTAAAGATAGAAGAGCTGAAAAACAAATAAGAGAAACATTACCCTTCATAATAGCTGCAAATAGTATTAAATACCTTGGAGTAACTATAACCAAAGAAGTAACAGACCTGTTTGACAAAAATTTTAAATCACTGAAGAAAGAAATTGAAGAAGATATCATAAAATGGAAAGCTCTCCCATGTTCCTGGATTGGTAGGATCAATATAGTCAAAATGGCAATTCTACCAAAGGCAATCTACAGATTCAATGCACTGCCCATCAAAATCCCAACACAATATTTTTTGGACCTTGAAAGAACAATACTCAATTTCACTTGGAATAACAGGAAAGCCAGGATTGCCAAAACAATTTTACTCAACAAAAGAACCTCAGGAGGTATCACCATCCATGACTTCAAGTTATACTATAGAGCTACAGTAATAAAAACAGCGTGGTACTGGCATAAAAACAGACTTGTGGATCAATGGAATAGAATTGAGGATCCAGACATTAACCCAAAAACCTATGAACACCTGATCTTTGACAAAGAGGTCCAAAACATTCAATGGAAAAAAGATAGTATATTTAACAAATGGTGTTGGCATAGCTGGATGGAAGTGTGCAGAAAACTGCAAATAGATCTGAGCCTGTCACCCTGCACAAAACTCAGATCCAAGTCAATCAAAGACCTCAACATAAACCCAGCCACCTTGAACTTAATAAAAAAGAAAGTGGAAAATACACTTCTACGACTTGACACAGGTGACCACTTCCTAAATATAACACCAGTGGCACAGACACTAAGACCAACAATCAATAAGTGGGATCTCCTGAAGCTAGGAAGCTTCTGTAAAGCCAAGGACACTGTCAGTAGGACAGAAGGACAGCCTACAGAATGGGAAAAGATTTTCACCAACCCTACAAGTGATAGAGGACTGATCTCTAAGATATATAAAGAGCTCTAGAATCTAGAGCCGAAAACCTTGAATAACCCAATCAAAAAATGGGGTTCAGATCTAAAAAGGGAATTCTCAGCAGAGGAATTACGAATGGCTGCAAGGCACCTGAAAAAGTGCTCATCATCTTTAGCCATCAGAGAAATGCAAATCAAAACAACTTTGAGATACCACCTAACACCTGTTAGATTGGCTAAGATAAAATGCACAGATGACAGCCTATATTGGAGAGGATGCGGAGCAAGGGGAACACTCCTCCATTGTTGGTGGGAGTGTAAGCTTGTTCAGCCATTTCGGAATGCAATATGGAGGTTTCTCAGAAAATTGAGAGTCAATCTCCCCAAGGACGCAGCAATACCACTTCTGTGTGTGTACCCTAAAGATGCACATTCACACTCCGAAGTTTTAGCTCAACTATGTTCATAGCAGCATTATTTGTAATATCAAGAACCTGGAAACAACCTAGATGTCCCTCAACTGAAGAATGGATTAACAAACTGTGGTACATCTACACAATGGAATACTACTCAGCAGTATAAAAAATGATATCCTAAAATTTGCAGGCAAATGGATGGATTTGGAGAATATCCTCTTGAGTGAGGTATCACAAACTCAAAGATAAGCAGGGGGTGTATTCACATATTAGTGGTCTCTAAACAAACAAACAAGAAAAAAGCAAAGCATGCCCAAGCTGCAACCACAACCACTGAACAACTTCGGTTCAGAAACACCTTGGACTGACCATTCAGATCCCACTCCCCCTAGAGGAACACCCGTCTCACTCTTGAGGGAGGGTGGACAAAACTGGATTTGCCAGGAGTGGAGACTGAGCTAAGCATTGTTGGATTAGTGGGACCATGGGACTGTCTGCTGCCTGCCCAGAAAGGGGATGGGGGATGGGGAGTTGTGGAGAAGAAAAAATGACCTGGTGGGGCGGGAAGGGGAAGGGATCTTGTATAAGGATATACAGGGTTAGAAAAAAAATCCAGAGGAAAAAGTAAACACAAAGTAATTTTATCTGTAGCAAATTACTTGCATTCTCTCCCTTGATAAGTCATGCTTATGATTTTTATTTTCTTTATAGTTATTGTTAACTTATCAGCATTTTAAATTCAATTTACTGTTTTTCTTGTTAAATACAAAAGAAATAAAGAAAAGAAAAAAAAAAAGAAAAAGAAAAATGCCACAGAACAAGGGCTGCAGGGCTGGCTCAGGACTTAGAATTATTTGCTGCTTTTGCAGAGGAATGGAGTTTTGTTCCTAGTATGCACAGAATGCACACAACTGTTTATAATTGTTTAAGGGAATTTGATATCCTCTTTCTTCAGTTGCTATCTGATAGAACCTGAAGCACTTTAAACATTTCAAGCATGCCCCTTAATCCACTTTTCCAATTGCTTATGTGTTAAATTTATAGACAAATTCTTATACATGGGAATAACAAACTGTAGTTTATTAATCTCTTTCTTTCTTCCTTTCTCCCTCCCTCCCTTTATTCTTCCTTATTTGTCTCTCCATTCTTTTCTTTCTTTTCCTCATCCCTTTTCCCTCCTCTTCTTCTTTACTCTTGGTTTTAATAGCCTATTGTGACAGAACACATAAAAACATAGCTTTGTATTCTTTTGCCAAGGATTATGTATATTCTACAGAGAAAAAATATGCATAGAACGCTTTTTGGAAATTCACATGTTATGTAGCATTAAATATAGTTCAAAGAGATTGTACCTGATGGGGAAAAGTAGAAAAAATCAATGTGATATGCTTCTTATAATAGGTCCCCACTATTCATATTCATTGATGAACATTGTATAAGTTCTGTCAAAAAATAGTTATAATAATTGTACTATTCCTGTAATCTGTAATATATCAAAAAAGAAAAAAGAAAGTCAAACTAAAATGGAAAAAACCACCAGAAAATTTAGAAGTGATAATTATTATAGGTTTATACTCTTAAATGAATAACTTCAATGAGCGTGGTAAATCAGGGAAGAAACGGGACATATAGGAACATTTATTAAAATTTCAGAAGAATTTAACACATAAGAAACTTATTTCAGATTATTAAATGATTAATGTACAGGAGGTGGAACAAATATTTGTACTAATTAATATCTTTGGTCAACTTTACAAAAGCTAGAATTATTTTGGAAAAGCAACCTCGGTCCATCAGATTGCCAAGAAATTCTTTGGGAGAATTTTCTTGATTAACCATTGATAACAACATGCAGATCAGGGCTTTATATGAACAGGTGACGAGTTGCATAATAAGTAGAAAAAGCTGGTAATGAGAAGCAAGCTGGTAATTAGCACTCCTCTATGACCTCCCTTTCAGTCACTGCTCTCAGGTTTTACTCTTGCTTGAGTTTCTGTCCTGACTTCTTGTAGTTAAGCATTGTTACCTGTTTAGTGTAAGATGAAACAAATCCTTTCCTCCCCAAGATGCTTTTGTCTTTCTGTTATCACAGCAGCAGACACCCTAACTGAGGAACATTTGTATAGGTGTTGAAAGAGGAAGCAAGGATCAGTGTAGCTAATGTATTATGCATTTTGTATATTTACATATATTTATCCAACATATTTATAAAACATATTAGAGAAACAAAACAAGGGATAGAAGCATAGAGTGTGTGTGTGTGTGTGTGTGTGTGAGAGAGAGAGAGAGAGAGAGAGAGAGAGAGAGAGAGAGAGAGAGAGAGGAAGAAAGAAAGAAAGGAAGGAAGGAAGAAGGAAAGGAAGAAAGGAAAAGAAAAATAGAGACATTCTGGCAAAGAGAGATTGGGTAAAGGAGAAACAGAGAGGAACAGGGGAAGATAAATTAAGTGTATTATTAGGATAAATGCTTTCTGCAAAAAGTAGAATATCAGTGTTTTCTTAAAAGCTTATTTCACAATTTTACTTTTTCCAAAGTAGTTACAACTATAATTAAATATATAGATTAATTATATTCACCTATACTTGTGTGAGGTTGCACTGGGTAGCATACATATTTTATGAACGTATATTGATTGTGTTGTTAAAACTCCACAATAATGGTAATTTTCTGAGCCACTAGATGTCAGCATCTAATAACTCTTTGGAAGAACTTTATTTTCCTCTGCAACAGCCTTTCTGCTCAGCCATTTTGGCACATAAACTAGAAATTGTATACTGCCAAGTTTCAGACATGAGACAATTACTTGATGTTACTGATTTTCTGATTTGGAGTTTAACATTATGTTAGGTAGATATTTCCTTTTTTTGTTTGTTTGTTTTGATTTTTTGGGTTTTTAATTCTTTTTTATTTTATTTTATTAGGAATAAAGTCTCATTTTTTTTTTTTAATCCATGCATCCCCCTTTTCAAACTCCTTTCCCCCTGCCTCTTCCAGTCATTCTTCAATAACAATGTCAGTCTCTGCCCCTTCTAGGACACACACACACACACACACACACACACACACACACAAAGGAGAGAGTGACAATGTATAATTTTATGTGTATGTATGCAAATATAATACAAATTTCCATACCAGAAAAACCTACCCCAATGATATTTACCCTCAAATCTCTCAGCAACTGTTTGTTTTATCATTTATTTCATATATTGTTTCATGAAAAAAAAGTGAACAATGAACTTACTTCTATATTTATTACATTGCAAGTTTAATTATTTGTACTTTTTCTGGGATTATAATTGAATATTACCATACTTTAGCATAACTATTACTTTCTTGTTGCCTAGAGGAATATTCTACATTTTAATTATACAGTAAAGTTAATGACTTTGTATATTGTCTGAACCAAATTACAATAGGAAAATAAAGTTTTTTTTCAGAAAGAAGGGTTTATTTTGGCTCTCAGTCTGTGGGTACAGTCCTCTATAACAGACAAGAGCTAGTGCTAGAGTGTAAGAGTGTATGGCCACTGGCAAGCCCATTTGGTAAACTGAGTAATAGACAATGATGCTCCACTCACTTTCACACATTATTTCAGGTCAAGCTTAGCTAGGTGGAATGCCATCCATACTCAGCATGGTTTTCCAATCTTCCGTTTAGTCTCTATGGAAATACCCCTACAGACATACCCCGAGTTCTGTTCCCGTGGAGATTCTAGGTCCCATCAAATAGACAATGGAAGTTAATCAGCCCTTTTGCCTGGTTGATATATAAATTTAGATAATCATGGACCTGTAAGTTAGAACTCAACTTCAATGGAATATACCCCCCCATACACACACCACACATACACACCACACACACAACACACATACACACCACACACACAGACACCACACATGCACACCACACACACACACACCACACATACACCACACACACACACACACACACACACACACACACACACACACACACACACGAGACAGGAATACAAGCAGAAAGCAAGAGTCAGTGACTCATTCACTCATTGCATCACCTCCAGTTATATATCAAACGAGACAGTGACAGGAGTTGAAGTTTGGGAGGAAACAATAGGAGTTAGATAGTTCTCTTTGTGTATAGATATAGATTTTTACTAAGCAGAATTTAGATGCATACATTCATTACCCTGGCTTGCTCTTTGAAGGAACAAGTGGCCAGACCAGTTTCTTTCAATGATCTTCATGCTAAAACATATCTGGTTTCCCAACTTCAGAGTTCTGCAGGCTCCAGTTCCCACACTCAGTTTTCCCAGAAGTGATTTTCACCACCTCTCAGAGTTTTATACAGAGTTTAATACAAACTCATCTGCCGGGTTACAGACAGTTATTTATGATATATTCACATATGTAAATTGTCCTAGTCTTCTGAGTAGTCAAAAACTCAGGCTTTTCATGTTTTGGCATTTTTTCCTCTCGTTTTTTTTTATTATTATGAATAAAGTCACATTATCTATACATGTATATCCTTGTTCAAGCTCCCAACCCCTTCCTACCCACTCCAGGCACTCTCTCATCTCCTCATCGCCCCATCTCCTCCCCAACAAGTTCAGAAGGCCCCAAGGTCCCAATATGGCTTAGTTCAGCAACCACTCCTAGCAGATACAGCTTCCTCACCCCAGTATCAAGACAGAGTCAGGTATTCCTCTGGAGGGAGTGGGATCCAAGGTGCCAGTCCAAGGTGTTTCAGATCCCAAGCTGTTCAGTGGTTGTGGTTTACAGCTTGGACATGCTTTGCTTTTTGCTTTTTTTGTTTAGAGTCTACTAATGAGTGAGTACACACACTGCTTATCTTTCTTTATCACTCCTTCTAGGTGAGTTTGCTTCTAATTGTTCTAAGGCATTCAGCTGTGCTGTTAGTTCTCTAGTATGGGATTTCTTTAGGCTTTTCATATAGGCATCTAGTGCTATGAATTTTTCTCTTAAGACTGCTTTCATTGTGTCCCACAAGTTTGGAAACGTTGTGGATTAGTTTTCATTAAATTCTAGGAAGACTCTGATTTCTTTCTTAAAATCTTTCTTGACCCAGAGGTGGTTCAGCTGAGTGATGTTTAGTTTCCATGAGTTGGTAGGCTTTCTGTGATTTTTTTATGTTGTTGAACTCTAACTTTAGGCCCTACTGGTCGAATATGATACAAGAGATTATTTCCATTTTTTGTATCTGTTGACATTTGCTTTATGATCAATTATGTGGTCAATTTCAGAGAAAGTTCCATGTGGTGCTGGTGAAATATGTATATCCCTTTGCATTTGGGTGGAAGCTTCTGTAAATATCTATTAAGTTCTTTTGCATCATAACCTCTGTTAGACTCCTTATTTCTCTGTTGAGTCTCTGTCTGGCTTACCTATCCAGGGGTGGAAGTGGGATATTGAAATCTCCCACTGTTAGGGTGTGAGAAGTGACATGGCATTTGAGCTTTTACATAGATATTTGCCCTTATAGTAGGGGCATGAATATTCTGGATTGAAATCTACTCTTGACCAATTTTTTCTGTAATGAATAAGTAATATCCATTTTGGTCCCTTTTAATTGCTTTTAGCTTAAAGTCTGCTTTGTTAGATATTAGGATGGCAACCCCAGCTTGTTTCTTAGGCCCATTTGATTGGAAATCTTTTCCCAAGCCTTTACTCTGAGCCTGTGTCTGTCTTTGTGGTTAAGGTGTGTTTCTTATATGCCGCAGAAAGATGGTTTCTGTTTTTGTATCCATCTTGTTTGTGTGTGTCTTTTTATAGGTGAGTTGAGTCCATTGATATTAAGGGGTATTAGTGATCACTGATTGATTTTTCCTGCTATTTTTGGTGGTAGTTTGTATGTATTTTCTTTCTCAGGGCTTTTCTTCTGTGGAATTATTGAATGTTTGTGATTTCATGGGTATATCTGGGATCCTTAGTCTGGAGTTTTCCCTCTAATGTTTTCTGAAGGGCTGGATTGGTAAATAGGTATTGTTTCAGTCTGACTTTGTCATGAAATATCTTGATTACTCCATCTACGGTGATAGATAATTTTGCTGGGTATAGTAGTCTAGGTTTGCAGCCATGTACTTTTAGTGTCTGTGTAACTTCTGACCAATACCTTCTTGTTTCCATTGTTTCCATAGAATAGTCAGTAGTTATTCTGATGGGTCTGCCTTTATAGGTAAGTTGACCCTTTTCTTTTGCAGCTCTTAAAATTTTTTCTTTGTTCTGTGTGTTTTGTGGCTTGATTTTTATGTGACAAGTGGTCTTTTTGGGGAGGGTCAAATCTATTTTTTGTTCTGTAAGCTTCTTGTATCTTTATAGACATTACCTTCTTTAAGTTAGGAAAGTTTTTTCTATGATTTTATTGAATACATCACCTTTGCCTTTGATCTGGTATTCTTTTCCTTCTTCTATTCCTATTTTTCTCTGGTTAGTTCTTCTCATGGTGTCCCAGATTTCCTGAACATTATGCCTTATGGCTTTTTTTGGGTTTAGTATTTTTTTGACTGATATATCTATTTCAGCTACTGAGTCTTCTACTTCAGAGATTCTCTTGGATTCTGTTGGTTATGCTTGTATGGGTTATCCCAGCTCTTTACTTCAGATTTTCTATTTCCATCTTTGCCTCATTTTGTGCCTTTTTTTTATTGCTTCTATTTCAGTTTTAGTTCCTGGAATGTTTATTTCATTTTTTGTTTTACCTTTTCTTGGTTTTCTTTCAAGGATTTGTTCATCTCTTCCATTTTTTTGTTTGTATTTTCTTCTATTTCTTTAAGGGATTTTTTTATATCTTCTTTGAAGGCTTCAATAGTCTTCATAAAGTTGTTTTTGGTGTTGTTTCCTTCTGCTTCCTCTTCATTGCTCTGTTCAGGTCTTGTACTTTCAGAACCACCAGTTTATTCTTGTGTTGTTTTGTTGTTCTTTATATTATTATATGTATCTTTGCACTGGTGTCTGCCCATACCTTCAGTGGTTTACAATTAGGCAGCTCCTAGTCAGTTGTGCCAAGAGAGCTTGTGTGTCTCCTGTCTCTTCTGAGCAAGAGGTCTGCTCGTTCTCTCACTCTGCTCTGGACAAGGGTCTGAATTTCAAAGCCTCTGTCCATTTCTACTGATGTAGTTGGAGGCAGGGCCAGTCTTGCAATGTCCCCTCTTTTAGGTGTGTCTGGAGGAGCTGCTCACAGCCAAACCCTAGCTCATGTCTGCTAGGGAGAGTCTGAGATCAAACTCTAAGGATTGACCCCAGGCCCGGATAGCAACTTTCTGGAAAGGTGGTCCTGGTGCCGGAATCTGCACATCTCTAGAAGGGGTCTGAATTTCAAAGCTTCAGTCTTTCTCTGGAGGCAGGGAAGGCCTGCCAGATCCCCTCTTTTAGGTGTGGCTGAAAGAGTTCCACACAGCCAAACCCTAGTCCTGTCTGCTAGGGAGAGTCTGAGATCAGATTCTAGGGACTGACCCTGGTTCCGGAGAGGGGCTCTCCGGACCAGTGGTCAAGGTGCCAGAATCTGAAAATAATTTTTACAGCAAGTTGTTTCACTTAAGCTAAGGAATGAGTTAGAAAGAAACAGTGGAGAATACATATAATAAATTTCCTTAGACCATAGCTATTTCAAATCTTTGAATAACAACTAAGAAAATGTATGTTTGCTTTCCTCTTATATCTTTATCCTACACCCAATTCTAGGAAGAGAAGAAGTCTGAAAAAGAAGGAAGGAATGAATATAAGAAGAAATTCTGTGTTTTGTAACCATGACATACACAGTCAAAAGAGATCTACACAATAATTTGCCTACAGTTGGCAGTGGGAGAGTGTAGAGTCTATGTATGTCAGGGGCACAGTCAGAAATGGCCATTGTGAACACAAAGATTTTGAACATTAATCAGTTAACAATTTACTCTTTTGAGTGGGCTACAGTTTAGATCCATTATCTTCTGGAAATTTTGAATATTTTCTTCTGAGTTAAGTCTAATTACTGGGAAATTTTGGTTTTCAAAATTTCTGTTCTGGTTTTCAAAACTTCTGTTCCCTTAACAAAAATCAATTCATCCATCTCTCATCCATCTCTCTCCAAGGCATGCCAGGTTCTGTGAGGGGATACGAAGACATATTTAAAGGAGTTCTCTTTCAAGAGCTTAAATGGATCATCTAAATAAATCATAGTATCTTATAGTCTTAATATTCCATTAGTGCTTGAAACCCACAAAGCACAAAACGTCAAATTATCTTAGAAATAATAAAATAACAAAAGTACATTTTATATACAGAGAAATAGAATCTTGCCAGTTGGGGATTTCTTTTTTAGATAAAGTAATTGAAATTCATAGAAGAAATGGTTTGCTTCAGGTAATCAACGGCACTGAAATTATATAACCATTTTCAACAGCATGCTACAGATATTTTGTACTGACTCCTAGAAAATCTCAATTGAAACCAATTTGTCCAACAATAGGTAAAACACCAAATATTTAATGAGTATGCTTTCACTCATTATTTCACTCATTATGCTAGTACTAATGCTGTGAAATGGCTGCTGGGCACTTAATATTTAGTAGAAGAGGGTTTGTTTCAGCTTATCTATGAAATTATGTAGGATTTCCCCCCTTTTATACACTGTAATAGAGTTTTGGTAAAGGAATCACTCATGTGCATTCATGTGCATCTGGATATATTATTCCCTCATTGGTGGTAAAAGAAATGCTGAGGAACAGATCTGTCACTCAAGCAGAGTGAACAGATGGGATAAAAAAAATTTTTATATACAGACAGTTCTGAGGAACTATTCAAAGAATACATTTAATAGACAATTCACTTTCAATCTGCCTTCACATGGTATTATGGATTTATAGAAATGTTGCTTTGCAATATTGGGACAGTAGGATCTTGGAACTGCCTGCTGCCTGCCCAGGCAGGGGATGGGGAGATGTGGAGAAGGAGATAATGACCCAATGTGGTGAGAGGGGGAAGAGACCTTGAATAAGGATATACAAGGATAGAAAGTGTGACTTCTTTGTTCATAATAATAAAAGAAAAAAAAAGAAAAGTTAAAAAAAGAAATGTTGCTTTGTCTTACTGAATATTGTATTGGGTTACCCATAAACTGTTATCCAAATTAATCATTTTGTACATCTTAAGGAAACCTACCATGGGATTATGGCGTATATATATATACATATACATAAACATATATTATAGTGGAATTTAGTGACTTGAATTTTATTCTTTAACCTTTTGGGGGGTTACAATATATTAACAATATTCCTTTCTTCTTTCCTCCCTCCATGTTCTTTCATATATTCTTTCACATTCTCCAAATTCTTGGCCTTTTTTTCAGTAATGGTTATTGCACACATATGTGTATATGCAATTTATATATACATATGCATTCCTAAATATAACTAAATCAGTCTACATAATGTTACTTGTATGTATTTTTTCAAATACTGTATAACCAATTATTGTGTTCTTCTCTGAGGAAGATTACTTCTTTTGCTCCCAGCTTTTTTCAGTTGCCTATAGCTCTGTGTAATTGAGGCCATATGCACTTTTCCCCATCCACTTTGACATGTCCATTGGTGTCATGTTTGTTTATTTCACATTTGGGCAGTCATGTTGCTGATAAATGATGGCTGTAGCCCCTGATATTACCAGGAGAAACAGTATCACAGAAAACTCCCTTATCCTTTGACTTAAAATCTCTCTCTACCCTCTTCTCCAATAGTACCTGAGCCTTAGGTGTGGGATAAATTTCCTTGATGAAGAGTAAAGACTACACTTATCTCTTGAGTATAAGGACAGATATTTATAGATTGTTGTTAAGTATACTACTGCTAAATTTGTGGTTATTTTCTTCTAATAACTATGACTTTACTAGCACTGATGAGTTATCTAAGTTTACAGTATCAGGTGTAATATCCCTCTTGTTGTATGAGTATTGTTAAACTAAAGAACCATTGGTTACTGTCAAAAAATGTGTGCCACTCTCCACCCTTATCTTGCCATACTGGTGATGGCTTGTGCATGTGAGGGCACAGACAATAGTTAGGACAAATAATAGTTTCTATCCATATTTCACTGTGAACATAAAACTACTTGAGGTCTACATTGTATTAAAACTCATGTAAACTGAATAGTTCAAATCATAGAATGGAATGAAGAAGTTTCTTTAACATATGGGTCACCTATGTATTTCTCCCTTATTACAAATGCCATTTTTGCCAATGTGACAGAGAATTCCTACTTTCTTATCAGTAGTTCTTTGGTCTGATTGCCAGTACTCTTGGGTTTTCTAATTCAGGAAGGTAGAAGTAACAAAAGGACACTCATGAAGATAAAAATCTAGGGAGCCTTTTATGTTTCTGCCTGGGCTTTTCTGCCGCTGTTAAGACATTGTATTGAAGGAGATTCCATGTCATAAATGCTTTGAAAAGATTCTAGAAAAATGTTTCTACTAATTGAAGCATTCTCACATCATTGTGAGAAAGACTGAAAAACAGAGTAAAAGAATCCAAGGTTCCAAGGTGGCTTAGTTCAGCATCCACTCCAGGCATAACCACTTTCCTCACCCCAACATCAAGACTGGGTCAGTTGTTCCTCTGGAGAGAATGGGCTCCAACTTGCTTCAGGTTCCAAGCTTTTTAGGGGTTGTGGTTTTCAGCTTGTGTGTGCTTTGCTTTTTCTTTAAAGTCCACTAATGAGTGAGTACATCCCCTGCTTGTTGTTCTGGGTTTATGATACCTCACTCAGAAGGATATTTGTCAAATTCATCCATTTGCCTGAGAAAATAAGAATATCATTTTTTCTTACTGCTGAGTAGTATTCCATTGTGTAGATGTACCACAGTTTGTTAATCCATTCTTCACTTGAGGAGCATCTAGCTTTTTCCAGGTTCTTGCTATTACAAATAATGCTGCTATGAACATAGTTGAGCTAATGCCTTTGGAGTGTGAATGTGCATCTTTTGGGTATATGCTCAGTCACTGGATCCTTGGGGAGATTGATTCCCAGTTTTCTGAGAAACTGCCATTCTGTATTCCAGAGTGGCTGAACAAGCTTATTCTCCAACCAACAATGGAGGAGTGTTCCTCTTGCTCTGTAACCTCTCCAGAATAGCCTGTCACCTGTGTCTTTTATCTTAGCCAATCTGACAGGTGTAAGGTGGTATCTCAAAGTTGTTTTGATTTGCATTTCTCTAATGGCTAAAGATGTGGAGCACTTTTTCAAGTGCCTTTCAGCTATTTGTAATTCTTCTGCTGAGAATTCCCTTTTTAGTTCTGAACCCCATTTTTTATTGGGTTATTCAAGCTTTTGGGCTCTAGTTTCTTGAGTTCTCTATATATTTTAGAGATCAGTCCTCTATTACCTGTACAGTTGGTGAAATTTTTTTCCCATTCTGTAGGCTGCCATTTTGTCTTATTGACTGTGTCCTTGACTTTACAGAAGCTTCTCAATTTCAGGAGGTCCCACTTATTGATTGTTGTTTAGTGTCTATCTTTCTTTTTTAATAACATATTTTTTGGGGAGAATTTCATACCATATACCCCTCACCTTCCTTTTTCTTCATATCTGTCTTTCATTCCTCCAACATCCCCCCAAAGAAACCTCCCCCATTAATTATTTAAAAACAAAGCAAAATGAACAAAGCCACTTTACCCATCATCCTTTCCCATCTCTCCAATACCTCTTCATTTTTCTAGTGGCATTGGTAGCTGAATTGTGTCATGTATAACACACTTTGGGCTGATCAGCTCCATCCAAAATTGTTTACTACAAGTTATTGTCTGGTTCAAGGACATTGGTCTATGATGCACCATCATTATCACTGGACTCTCACCTAAACTCTTTTCAGACATCCTGCTGTTGTCCTGAGGTTTTGTGGCCATCATTCCCCAAGACCAGTTCCTTCATGTGCTCCAGAAGTTCATAGATGGGATAGATGTTAGGGTGAGCCAATCCAAGTCCCAAGATATATACCTGCGTGGTAGTTAAACTGGTCTGTCTAGAAGCTGGGACCATTGTCATCAGATGAAGAGTAGATCTACTTTTCTTACTCCCATGTCATCAAGGCCCGCTCCCCTGTGACAGTGGTGAAGGGTGAAGCAACCTCTGTCTAGTATGGGAGATAGTTCTTGGGCCGTTGATGGGAGGGGCCAGCTAAGCACAGATCTTTTTCAACATGAATGTTTCTTTTTGCCTCCTGTGGTATACCAGTTCATGAACATCAACATAGCCCATATGCATAGCAGAAACACAGACCCAGACATGGCCTTTGCTAGCAGCAGCTCAAGTCACCTAGATCAATATTGTTCCTGGCAGCAGCATGGTCATTAGACATTAACATGGTCTCAGGTGACTGATCAAAACATGGGCATGGGCATTCTCACAGCCCTCAGTGATAACAGAAGTCATGACATCAACTCAGCCTGCTATATGGCCATGAACCCAAACATGGTCCCCTGAAGCAGCCTGAGCACAGGTGACATTATCACCCTGGGTGGCAGGGCAGGCCACTCAGATAAGCATGAGCCTGGATGCAGCATGACCCTCAGATGCTAACATGGCCTCAGAGGGTAGCCCAGACATAGGATATTTGCATGGCCTTCAGTGGTAATAGGAGCCATGCACAACAACACTGACTCTGGCTGTAGTAGGCCCAAGGACTCAAAAAATGGCCTTATACCACAGCCCAGGATCAGATATCTCCTTGACTCCAAGGCAACACAGAATAAACAGGTCATCATTGCCTCAGTGGCAGCATGGTTTTTGGACACCAACCTAGACTCAGGTGGCTGACCAGACCCCAGGTATCCACTGGGCCTTAGGTGGTTATTGAAGCTACAGACATCAACACTGGCCTTGGATGTTGTAGGAGCACAGAGCCAGACATGGCTCTTGGCAGCAGCTTAGACACAAATGTCTTTATGGTCCCAAGTGCCAGCATACTCAGATGGTTATAGCCCCAGTTGGAGCAGGGGTACCATTCTTGGACACCAGCATGGCCATGGGTGGTGTCCCGGATGCTGGGAAACCTTGTGGCTTTTGGTGAGTTATGAATGTCAATATAGCCCTAGCAGTTGTAGGACCATGGATCCAGACATGGCCTTTGGCAACAGGCCTCAGCAGGCAAGCAGGCCACGCATATCACCCTTATCACCTTTGCCTCTTCAGTTCTGCCTCTTTTCATAGCACATGAACCACTCTGCTTCTCTTTCCCATTTCTCCACCATGTATTTGCTCATCATAATGTGACCTAAACACCCAGCACCTGGAGGAGCCAGGTGGCCCTATGGTTGTCTTCAGCCAGCCCAGACTATGAGAATACAGGCTGGCCTGTGAATACCTTCAGTCAGCCTGGACTTCCATTGAATATTTCTTTGTATCTTAACCATTTAAGACTCCTTTGTCACAATTGCTCTTATTTTTAAATTTGTGACTAGATTTATTGAATCATGTTTATAAGGCAAGTGCTCTGTCACAGAGCTAAGAATCTTTTCAAACATTTCTTTTATACAAAAATAGAGTGCTACTGAGTAGTCTTATGTTGGTCTTGAGATCATTCTGTAGCCTAGATGGGTCTTCATCCTCCTGATGAAACATTCTGAGTATCTGGGATTATAGGCCTGCACCTTCAAGTCTGGCCAAATCACTATTATTTATTCCTCCTATCATGTCCAATTAAATGTTTCTTTCCTTTTCTGTGAGTCTTCTTTTATTTTTAAAAAATAAAGTTCTTTCTTTTTCATGCATTCCCTTATTCTACCTCTCTTCCCCTCTCAAAACTTCCCGGTCTGCCTACAGCCTCCCTCATTCCCATCCCAGAATCCCCTTCCCCAAAGGAGCAAGAAGTCCTAAGGTGAATCAACTCAGCATCCACTCCAGGCAGGTCCGAACTCCTCATAGTAATGTAATGTCTGGGTTAGGTGTTCCTCAGGGGAGAGTGGGCTCCAAAGTGCGAGTCCACACATAGAAACACAGTCTGATCTCTCATCCCCACCCCAGGTTCCATATACTGCCCATGTCAGTGGACAGCTGCCTATCTTAGGAGGGCCTAGTTCCTTTTCTTGAAGGTTCCCCAGTGGCTGTTCTTAATTCAGAGAGTTCTCCAGAGCTCCAGCCAGTCATCACTGTGGTAATTTTCTTCATAAATCCTATCTTCTTTCTCATATAGACTTTTCTCCCATTCTCTGAGTTGGACCAGGAACAAGGCCCAGTGTTCAGCCATGTGTCGCTGTCTCAACCTCTATTCACTGTTAGATGTAAATTCTGTGATGGCACTTGGGGTGTCTATTTGTTTGATTTTAGGGGAAGTCTTGTCTAGGCAACACCTTCACTCTTGGTTGGAGACCAAGGACATTCTGTGACCCTAGCACCTGGTCTTTTTCCAACCCCACATTGGCTTCCTTTATTAAGATCTCCCTCTCTTTTTTTCTCCCTCCTTGTTGCTCCTCTCACTGAGTCCTCCTCTTCTCTCATGATTTATTCACACCTCTTCTTGGTTGCAAGAGACAAGTAAGTGTTTCTTATAGAAGACTTTCTTTTTTTTTTTTTTCCTTTAAGATAAGGTCTTGTTATTTAGGCCCTAATGTCCTAGGCTGTGTAGATCTGGCTGGTCTTAAACTCACAGCTAACTGCCAGACTTTGCTTCCAGAATGCTGGAATTAAAGGTATATGCAACCACCCCTGACCTGAAGATTACATTTCAAGTTCATTATCAAATATACATCAATATCTATTTGTTTTCATTGTGACAACATTTTGAATTTTTTTTTAGCCCGTAGTTGAGTCACATACTCTTAGTGGATTTCGGTTGACAACATATTGGATTTTTTTTTTCAAGTAGCAGATGACTATAATGTTGAGGTTAAAGATTTTTCTTTTATTTTAATGATCTGATATTTACTGATACTATAGATGGCAATCTTTATAAATCAGTGGTATTATATCCTTTCAGTCATAGAGGATGTCATCTGCCTTATGTGTTATAAGGAAATATGATCATTTTATTCACTAAATTACTCATTCTCTCTTCACTATCCTGTTTATTATTAAGTCATTTAAGGCAAATAATTAGCAATAACTATCTATAAATTTGTATACAAAGATTTTAATGTAAAATATGACCTGATAAAAGGTATTGTATTTTTATAATGATATAACTAAATAATTTATTGGAATACAAAAAAGCTAAGCTAACACTAAACAAATTATGAATCTTATTATCATATTTCCTAAATGTGTAATAATTATTGTTGAATTAGATCAACTCTATTGCCTTAAAAGAGTAACAACCAGGTGTTTGTGCACAGCTTAGCAGTCTTGTTCTCTGGGTATCACCAGGCAGTAATCAGGATCTTCAGACTGTGATTCCATCCAAAGGCTCAATCAACACTAAATCTACATCTAAGCTCTTTAAGATTCCTTGTTCAACTTAGCTTTATTGCAGATGTCTCTGTTGATCCGAGTTCACTGCTGTCTGTTTTCTGTGACGTACTATCAGTCTCTGAAAACTGCAAAAATGCCTCTTTGGATTCATATGAAAATACATAGATTGTTTTTATTTTACTGATGATGTTCATCTGCAAATCCTACTGCATCAGTTCTGATTGGTTATTTTGTTTTTGAGATAATCAATATCCTTAATTAAAGTAGCACCTTTTTGTTCGATGTTACTTGCTGAGGTTTTCTAAAGACTTACCCAAGAGTAATAAACATTTTTCTTGCAAGCTTATAAGTTAATTTTCAAAAAATCTATCTTTTATAATATTTTGTTTATGAAACAGTTCAATATATTTAACTATAAACTTCCTTAAAATTTTAGGAAATAATTGTTTTGGGCAGTTTATAAAAATAAATCTTCATTATACATGCAGATTTACATAGTCATAAATGATTGATACAAATTTATTTTTTTTAAAAAAAAAAAAAAAAACTTGCTTTTAACACTTCATGAAAATTCTAGAATGTCTTGCTTTTATTTATATCCTGAGGCAGTGTTTTACTTTTTTGGCTTTTCATTGACTATGGTTGTTTGTGATACTGTATAGGCCTGGTGATTATAGCTCAATAGTAGAGACATTGTTTAACATGCATAAGGGAGATCTTGGGTGGGAGACATATCATTATGATTACTCATTAAAGGACTTTAAAAAAAATAAGAGATGTCATTTTATACAAGAACTCAAGGCTAGAACATAGCTAAATGACAAAGTGTCTCACTTCTGTATTGATGGCCTCTGGCAGAGGTGTAGGTAAGGAAAGACTTGTTTTCTTTAAGGGTCTAGCCACAGGGAGTTTAAATATGCTCCAGTAAGTAAATCAGCAGAATGAATGGATGGTGTTGTAAATGGGGAGATCATAAGTGTGGGCATGATTCTGAGAGATCTGATATCTGAGTTTGATGGGGTGCATGATGTAAAAACACTAAATAATAAATATAGAGAGAGAAAAAAGAAAAAAAATACTATGATAAAAAATGAAAAGAAAGTAAAACAAAAGATACATTATTTGCTTTCCATATAGATGTGAATCTTTCCATCTTTCTCTCAATTACCGATTCCAGAATTTACATTCGGGAAAGAAAAAAAACATATTTTATATGATTTTAATCTTTTTAAGTTCTTAAAGGCTCATTTAAAAAGAACATTTGATTTATTTTTGATGTTATTCTGAATTTATCTAAGTATTAATATGCTTACCATGGTCTTTATGTGTATATAGGACCATTTGGTGCATAGTTTCTTTCAATTTTTTTGACTTTATAACTAGAAATACAATCATTGGAAACCATCTCTGGAAGCCTTGTCCTATTATTGAATTGCTAGCTATATCTCAGTTCAGATATGTAGATGTTTATTTCACATATTGGTATGATTTAAACTTGAGCCCACATACACTTAAAATTACTATTTGTGTACTTGATAAACACATTATCATTATGTGATCACCGTTTTAAAGTCTTGCAATTAAATAAAACTAATTAAATTTAATTAGTTATAGACTATGTTACCTGATATAAATAAGTGTCCCTTTAGAAGAAGGACATTAGTAACCCAAGAATACCGGGTGAAGATTTGCCACAAACAAGAAACTGTGGGAGTCAAGGGCATAAGCATGCAATAAATCATTCTAGTACATTAAGGGAAGGTATGGCTCTCCATAATCCATAATCCTAGATACGGAATCTTCAGGAATTCAGAATTTTAATGCATTAATTGTCTGCTACAAAAGCTAGTTATTATGCATCATTTTAATATCATCATTAGAAAACAAATCGAGAAATAAAACTCATAAAAATAAACTATCTTTTTTAAAAAGTATACATTGGTATTTTATCTGCATGCATGTGTGCATCACTTACATGCTTAGTGCTTATAGAGGACAGAATGGGGTTAGATTTTCTGGAACTGGAGTTACACCTGGTTGAGAGCCAACATTTAGGAGTTGGAAATTGAATGGAATCCTTTGGAAGAGCAGCCGCTGCTCTGAAATAGCTCTCCAGTCCTGAGATTTTATTTTTTCAGTACTAGTTCTGTCACTGTCTATAATCTCTATATTTCAGAGGCTAAACTAGAAAGTTAAAATTTCTAGGCTACTTTTTGCTAAGTCATGAGTACTAGTTAAAAAAAAAAAGAACATAATGAGATGAAAATGTGATGGAAAAAACCATGGGGGGCATAAAGATCCAGAAATAATAATTTCTCATGTATCCATAACCTGATACAATAAATAAAAATGATTGATGCATAGCAAAATTACATTGGAAGACATAGAGACATGCTAGCACAATTATGCCATGGCACAGATATTATGTAAATCATTGTAAAATTAACTTTTTTGGGGGGTGGGAGAATGTTGCCCATGCCCTGTTGTCATGGATATGTTCTAGGCATGATACAGATGTCCATAGAGAGGATATTTCAGTAGACTAGCTAAAGATACTAGCCCTTGAATTAGTATCAGTTCACTTTTATCTCTTCATTTTCAAAGAAATTCAGTTATGCTTTTCAAATATGTTTAGCTACACATTTCCATTTTCTCTTTTTG
Organism: Sigmodon hispidus; assembly: GCA_004025045.1. Lineage (NCBI taxonomy): Eukaryota > Metazoa > Chordata > Mammalia > Rodentia > Cricetidae > Sigmodon > Sigmodon hispidus. Next base: position 25,089 of record PVIH01012577.1, on the reverse strand, counting down.
ATACATGGATGTTCATCCTGACTCAATTAAATGAAACACAGTTTTCTCTGTAAATTAGGCTTTTTAATTTCAATTTTCAAATATTTTCCATGCTTAGGACTTTTTTTTTAATGCCATTTATGATTTCTAGCTCAGAATTTTAAAAGTAAGCTGTCAATAATAATAAACTTTTCACAGGACTTCCAGCAATCACTGCCATAATGTAGTTACTCCAAGGCAGGATATTTAAATGGTCAGATAGTCAACTTATGTATTAAATTTATTCTGATACTATTCTTTTATTCCTTTTCTTATTCCCTAATTAGTTTCTACTTTTCTTGGTGACCAAAGTTCTGTGTAATATGTTCTAGAGTATATTCACACAATGATGAGTTACCTAGTATACTTACAAAGAAACACACAGATGTTCACAGTGGCCCAGAGTCATAAAATAGTATTTCAAATGAGGTTGGACTTTCTCCTGTAACTCAATATATATTCAGTGTGTCATAATATGGTTCCATTTTAAGGAAATAACTTGGCACCCTGGTAACAATATGAACAAATGAAAAGAAATAAAATAATTATACAGTATGAAGGAAGCATAAACATCCAAGGAAGGAAATTAAATTTATCCTTATGGAAAAGTTGCTGCAACCATTGAACAGGGCTAAGGAAATCCTATTTCTTCATACCTAAATACTTTGTAACAAGATTTGCTAGAAACCGTACAGAACCAGAATGGGAGAGGAAATGCTGTCACTTGGCTGGTTCGGTAGAACTCAGACAAACTTGTTTCTAGGCAGATATTCTAGAACTTAAATGAAAGACAATTGAAGGATGGAATTTACATGTTTCTTTGTTATGTGAAGTCTTGAATAAACATGTCTAGCCCCTGTAGGTGGCTGTTGTAAACAATCTTGAATAAGGCTGCAAATACTAAGATCATGAGATCCAACAATCCATTTTTTGGTAAGCTATACAATAGTTAAGTTCTATGGAACACAGCAACTGTATTTATGCATATTTGAATATACATGCATATCCACACACATAAATGGCCAAAATCATGTTTTATTTGCATTTATATAGAACATGTGACTTTGGATAACAATTTTATTTAGACATGTTACCAAGTTATTTTTATTTTGATGTTGTTAGTCATTATTTGAAACACACTAGGAACACACATTAGAATGAGAAAGCTAGATAGTAATTAATTAAAAGATTAATAAATATGATAAGATTATGGAGAAAAAGAGAACTTATTAAGTATGATGTATGGCCATTTACTTAGAAGTATCTGTACTATAATGCCACTTTATGCAAAATTATGAAAATATTCTCTGAGATGCCCTTGTGTCTGGTGCCACTTTAAAAATGTAACAATTGAAAAGACAGTCTGAAGAATTTTCATTGGTAACCTTTCTATTACTTGGATATGAGAGATTAATACTATTTAAGCTAATTCACAGACATACTAAATTAATAAATGATGCTTCAATCATGAATAAAATTATGCTTCATAACAGTTACATAATATGTTTTTATGGGGCAGGAGAGATGGCTCAGAGGTTAAGAGCACTGGCTGTTCTTCCAGAGGTCCCAAGAATGCTTAATTACAATTTCAAATGTTCAGTCCATTATTAGCATTGGAGCAAGTATGATGCTGGAGCAGTAGTTGAGAGCTACATCCATATATATATACATATACATATATATACATATATATATATATATATAGAGAGAGAGAGAATGAATGAATAAATGAATGACAGAGCCCACCACCAATGACATACTCCCCCAGTGACAGACTTCTACTAACAAGGCAGACTTTCTAATTAACCCTATCACAGTTCCATGCCCTGATAACTAAGCATTTAAATATATGAGCTTATGGGAGCCATTATTATTCAAATCACTAAAAGTATCTTTGATAATTAAATTTGGAAAACTAGAAAGTTACAAAACAATATGGACAATAAATCTCAGATAATTAATGATATAGGAGTGTTTAAATAAATAGCTATTTATGACTTTATCCTTGGTAGTGGAGTATAGGGCTTCCCTGTCCTGATTTTTGTCTTGCTTTCTATTTGAATTCTCCTTTGAAGTAAGTAGAATATGATTTCCTCCAATAGTATTGTTAGTATGTTGCAACAGGAGGAAAAGCATATTGGCCAAAGTTGACTGAATTTGTGGCACTCTTAGCTTGGCAATAGCAATGACAGCTACAATGACTGGAATTTGAAGCATAAGAAAATAGTTGCACCTAACCCAGTCTTGATAGTAGGATGAGGAAATGAGACTTGCCTGGAGTGAATGCTGAACTAAGTCACGTTGGGACCTTGAGACCTCCTGCCCTTGCTGGGGAGGTGATAAGAAGATGGGAAGAAGAGAGAGTGAATGGAAGGGGCAGGAGGGAGGAAGGGAGTTTGAACAGGAGGTTACATGGATAAAAAATGAGACTTTATTCAAAAATAAATAAAAAATTAAAAAGTGTGTGTCCTTTGTAGGTTTGAAGGGTATTCAGTTATAAATAACTATTGTTACTATTTTGAATGTATGAGTTAGATACTCAAATGTGCCAATATTGTACAGATCATAATCTTACATGGATGGTAAATATAGTTTAAGATTAATCATAAAGGTGAAAAAATTATGTTTTGTGGGCTATTCATAAGCTTAGTATGCACAGTGAGGATATTCGTAAGACATTTGGCTATCTAACTCCTTGTGAAGACAGTTTAGGATGTTGGTGTAAGCCTAAGGAAGAAAAGTCAGTAACAGTTTTATAGTTGCAACCAGAATTGGTTTTGGAAATCAAAAACAAATTATAGGCAAACACCTGGTTATCTGTATTGCATACTGAAACTCTGAGTATTAAAACCTTCTTCTATTATCGCTGTAAATTTTCTGCAACATCAGGAAGAACTAAGAGTTTTCCCAAAATCATGTATGTACAGAAGGAATCCTTCTGATTTTCATAAAAAGAATATTTTGAAGGTAACAACAAAGTAATTATTTTAAAAGGAAAAAGCTAAACTACAAAGGATTACGGTAATTGAAAAACTGAAGAAAAATGGGTTCTAAGTCTTCACATTGGTAGTTGCTGAGTATTGGCAGCATTCATTTTATGCTTACTATAGTGTTATATTTTATCTTTAGTGTAAATTAAGACTTTCATAGCAGATTTTCACTGTAGCTAAACAAGGGATATTTAATATCATTACTTAATAAATATATTTCTATAGTAATCTATAAAGTATGTGGATACACTCAATAGATTGAAAACAGATAAAAATCATAAGAATCATACATAAAACAATACATTTCTACAAAGTCATAAAACATATTTTGTCTTAAATGCTATGCCTTAATATATGCTCTAGATTACTAAGTTATTTAGGCCTGTAGTATGTACATATTTTTCCCAGTTAGGCAGCACAGTATATACATATAACCTAATTTTTTTATTTTTATTTATTTTTGAATAAAGTCTCATATTTTTATCCATGTATCCCCTTGTTCAAACTCCCTTCCCCTTACTGCCCCTCCCAGTCACTCTCTCTTCTCCTCATCTCCTTCTCTCCTCCCCATCAAGGGCAGGAGGTCCCAAGGTCTCAAGATGCAATGGCTCAGAGGTTAAGAACACTGACTGTTCTTCCAGAGGTCCTGAGTTCAATCCAGCAACCACATGGTAGCATAGAGTGACTGGGAGGAGCAGGAGGAGGAAGGGAGTTTGAACAAGGGGATACATGGATAAAAATGAGACTTTATTCATAATAAAAAAGGAAAGAAAAAGAAATAAGTTAAGGTTACCAGTAAGTCTTTGTTAGTAGCATAATTCTCAATTTTATGTTTGCTTTATTGAGATTTTTGATATTTTGATACTTGATATGTGTTTATGTATTTGTGTGTTTGTGCATGCTTTCATGCTGATGTCTTTGTGTGTCTAATTTTATTTATGTACTAAATATCCTTGAATGCTGATTAAAAGTTTTAGCCTACACTTCTAAAAGTCACACTTGTATTCATATAAACAGTGTTGACCTACACACCACCATTTTTGCCAAAACTTTGGTCGACTTCTTGGGGTTCATTGACTTTCTTTTAATTTCTGCACATATTTTTCCTCTTATGTATTCTCCCATCTTCAACTGTTCCATTATTAGCTAGAGTTCTTTTTCACTTAGTATGTTTAGAGTCTTACAGAAAAATAACAGAACTAGATATAGAAACCTTTGAATAACATGTCTATTAACTTAAAGTATGCTAGTCTTCAAGTGGACTCTTTCTTGTTCCTATGTCTGTATATCATTGAACTTACCCATTACCATAACTAATATTGTATTATTAGTGATATTTTCATACTTTAATGTTTTATGGGGTTAGATGAAGTTTACAGAAATTGGAAAACTAAATATAATTTAATATAAAATAAACATAACTAAGCAATATATATGACAAAAGAATATGCATAAAAACTTTTACATACCTATCCTGATTAATATTATATGTTATGTATCATATTAATGTTACATATTTAAAATACAAAGGTAGAATTATTGAGATTTTCCTCAAGTATTATGTGCAAATCATGACTCCCTATCAAACCAAGGTGCTTATTATCTTTTCATTGATATGTTTGATTTAATTTAAGGTGAGACCATATTTATGTACACATACACACAAGTCCATAATCAATATTATGATGGTTCTCTATGGCCATCATGTAGGTACTATCATTGCCAATTCTTGGTTCTTTGCTGGGCTTTTGCTCACCAGAGTCCAGTTCAGCCTAACCAATACTTATGAGGAGTATACTATAATGGGTCATTCCATGAGCTAAACACTAATCAACTAAACAGTTATAACCAATTCTCTGTTCTTTCTGCACCACCTATTCTGCCCACTCTCAAATCCTTTTCTGCCATTCTTTTTGTTTTTACCTTCAGTTCACCCTCCAATGGATTGACTCTTCCAGAAGCCTGACCATTAAAAACAAGCACCACCTGCAACACAGTAAAAGAGAGGAGACATACAAGCAGACACTCATCTCTACATCCTATTCTTTTGTTCTTTATTTCACAATGACAGTGCTGGAGAAACTTCTGCATGTGAAGATCACTTTCTTGCCACTGTGGCTGGAATTAACTCTGGTTTTGTCTGCATGGCCACAGACTGGGATATCCCAATACCAGAGTCCCCCTGAAGTAGTGATACCCTTGAGAGTTACTAGAACTTACAAAGGTATGAAAGCACAAGGCTGGATCTCCTATATTCTGCATTTTGGGAGCCAGAAACACATTGTCCACATAAAGCCTAAGAAACATTTGGTATCCAGAGCTCACACTATGTTCACCTACAATGACCAAGGTGCTCTTATTGAGGACCAGCCTTTTGTCCAGAATGACTGCTACTACCATGGTTATGTGGAAGGAGACCCTAAATCTATGGTTACCCTTAGTAATTGTCTAGGAAGCTTTCAAGGAATGCTGCAGACGAATGGAATCACCTATGAAATCAAGCCCAAAGCACTTTCTGCCACATTTGAACATCTCGTGTTTAAGATTGAGGATACACAGGATACACTCATAAGTTATGGACTAACTAAAGAAACAATTGTAGAGCAACAGAAGTTACAAGAGAATTCTTATTCTGCTCTGATGCAAAGTTCTTATACAGGATGGTGGCTCCATCAATGGTATCTTGAATTAGCAATTGTGGTAGATCATGGAAGATTCCTTTTTAGAAACAGTAATTTATCAACTGTGGAGATGGATGTAGTCATGGGTATCAATTTAGTAGATGATATTTATAGTTCAATTGGTCTTGATGTGATTCTAATTGCAGTTGAAGTTTGGAGTGCAGGAAACCCCTATACAGTAACTACCACACATCATATGATGGAACAGTTTTGCAAATGGAAGAAATCTAGCTTCAATAAACGTGTGGCACATGACTCTGCACATATTATTGTAAAGCAAGATTTTTGTACTGAGGAGTTTGCTCTGTCATATTTTTCAGCAGTATGTAATATTAATTTGAATTGTGGCTTAGAGTGCATTATGGATGATGGATTGGCTTTATTTAGGACATATGTGACACATGAGATTGGTCATACATTGGGGATGATGAATGATGAAGGTAGCTATTGTACATGTGGGAAAAGCATATGTGTAATGAACAGAAATCTGGCACCCTCAGATGCATTCAGCAACTGTAGCTATGAACAATTTTTAGTGACTATTTCTAAAAAGAATTGTTTGCTCAATATCCCAAACCCACAGGGTATTTTTACAAAGAAACGCTGTGGAAATGGTGTGATTGAAGATGAAGAAGAATGTGACTGTGGTTCCTTAAAACTGTGTGCTCAAGATGAATGTTGTTCAGAAAACTGCACTCTGGTACATGGGGCAGAATGTGCTTCTGGGCTGTGTTGCCAAAACTGCCAGTTCTTGCCATCAGGCACAGTTTGTAGAGAACGTGACAATCAATGTGATTTGCCAGAGTGGTGCAATGGAACCTCTGGTGCATGCCCAGAAGATGTGTATGTGGAGGATGGGATCCAGTGTCTGGGCAGGAATATCTGTTTTCGAAAGAAATGTAATACTCGCGATGGACAGTGCAGAAAACTTTTTGGTGAAGGAGCCAAGAATGCAAATACGAAATGCTACCTAGCAATGAACACTAAAGGTGATCGCTTTGGTCATTGTGGTAGGAAAGATACTAATTATGTAAGATGTCAATATAAAGATGCTCTATGTGGAAGAATGCAATGTGAGAATGTGACAGAAGTTCCCCGTTTGCACCAACATTTCACTGTGCATTCAACTTATGTTGATGGATACAACTGCTGGAGTACTGACTACCATTTTGGGATGAATGTACCTGATATTGGTGAAGTGAAGGATGGTACAGAATGTGGGCCAGACTTTTTGTGCTTAGAGAAGAAGTGTGTCTTTATGCCACCATGGGAAGAATCTTGTATGCCCAAGTCCTGCAATGAGAGAGGGATCTGTAACAATAAACATCACTGCCACTGCAATCAATATTGGGCCCCACCCAATTGCCTGAAGAGAGGCTTTGGAGGCAGTATTGACAGTGGCCCACCTCCGCAGAGAAGAGCACACAGAATAGTTTACATTGTATTTCTTATTTGGATTATGACTTTTATTTTCTTTTCTTTCTTGCTACTTTGTTGTTTGTGTTTAGAGAATAAAAGATATGAGAAAAGAAGAAAACGTATTGCTTCACATAGGAAAAGAAAACATAAGGTTAAGGAGTCACCGAAGAAAGAAGTGACAATTGCTGAAACAGAACTTAAGGAACGACAGCAAAATGTTGAGAAGTTACCAGAGGAAGATGATGAAATTTCAGAATGAGCATGAAGTTCAAATGCTCTACAACAGAGAACTAAATGTCATAAAAGCATTACCCCTTCAATAAACAACAGTAAAATATCTAATCTCATGTTAGATGAAATTGCAAAATGCAGAATTTTAGAAAGAATAAACTCAGTCCTAATGATATTTCTCATTTTTTCTGCTGTTCTAGTAGAAGAACATGGCATATACAAAAAACTGTTGAGAAAAAAATCCCAGAGATCTATCCTATTTCAAGATCATAAAAGTATGATCTTTATCATCAATAAAGATACTTCTTAGCATATTCCTATTTTTTTGTTAATTTAAAATTTTTAACTACTTTGTTTTTGTTGAAATAGTCTGCATTCATTTATCAAAAAGCAGTTGATTAATGGAGTGTTTGAGTATGTGTTAATTTATTATAACTCAATTAAAAATCTGTTTCTTTCTCACATGAAATTAAATACACTTCCTTTTTTCTACTACCTTTTTGCCAATAGGAGTGCTATAGAAAGAATCGTAATCTAAGGGACCCTTTGGAGAGAAGTTTATATCAATGTTACCTTGGCAATAGCTGTAGTTTTAAGTCTGTATATTATTACTAGATTTGTTAGCAGCTCCAGACAAATGAAGTTCAGCAATTTTTCTTCAAACAAGTCATGTATTAAATCTCAATAGAAGTTCAAATATGCACCCACCAATGTGTGCAAGAAGAAGAGGAAGTGACAGAGGTAAAAAGAGAAGTAATGTATGAAAATAGATTGCATTCAGCCAGAAGAGTGTCTTACTTGGTATAGTAAGATAGGATACCTGTGTTCTCCAGACAGGTTCTAAGGAATTAAGAACTTTAATTACCTGGATATTGATTGCTCTGATGGGAGTTACAGCTCTCAAGCCAATGAATATGAAGTAAGGTTTGACTGTTACTTTTATTTTAGACCCTTATCATTTTATCTGGAAACTATGACTCTATCAAGTAGTGCATCCAATTTCTGGCCAATTTCCTTTATGTCTATTGTATTGTAGTGGCCATAACAATCATCACTGCTTGACTAACATAATACATAATCTATTTCTGTCACTAATTTCTCTTCTAAAGAAGTACAGATAATTTAGTTAATTGTCCATAGTGACATATAATACTTAGTACAGAGCAAATACTCAAATGGCACTGAATACATATGATATAATAAATAATGTGGATAACTAACATACATTTGTTATCTTACTTATATTTTGTGAGCATTAGTGTTTTGTGTGCCTGTATGTCTGCATACCATATACATGCAGTGCCATCAAGGCCAGAACAGGGCACTAGATCCACAGGACTAGAGTTACAGATGGTTGTGACACACCAAACAAGTATTAAAGTTGAACCCGAGTCCTTTGGAAGTACAGCCAGTGCACTTAACCATAGACCTAGCTCTATGACTTCCTGATACAGACTTATACGACACATGTTAGCTAAAATATACTACCCTAAAACTCTCATCTTTATAAAGTATAATTTATAGCATGTTTATATTGTTGTTTTACAGTTCTTTAAGGGCTATGTAAAGAAAATAAATTGATCTACACCAGATCCTGTTCAACAAAATTTTCATTAAAAAATTATAATCAAACGCTACCATCAGTCCTAGAAACTTAGAAGTGATTCCTTAATGAACAATAACAAAATGAAATGAAATAGCATTTTGATAGTACTCACGTTATTTGTCTAGTATAGACACAGTTCATATACTACCCATTTGTCACATAGTGTACATACTACCCGTGAGTCTAGTGTACCCACAGTGTACATACATACTGCATATTATTTGTCTAGTATATACACAGTACACATGCTATCCATTTGTATAGTGTATAGGTAGTATGCATATTACCCATTTTTCTAGTGTATGCACACTGTACATACTGCACATTTGTCCAGTGAATCCATGGAATATATACTACCAGCAGTATAGCAGTTGATAGAAAAGGGAGAGAGGACAAGAGTCAGAGATAACAGGCAAAAAAGAAAAATTATATTGTCTTAATTAATGTATTGTTATAGCTGTTCTTACTAATTTTTCAAGTATGTAGCATGCATTCACTGTCATAGGTATGCATATGGATAGGTGAAACATAATATGTATAAGGTTCAGTACTCTACAGTTACAAATATCCCTATGAAACCTTAGAACATATTTCACAGGGATAAATTGGAAAGACTATATTATGAAAATTTTGTTCGCAGTGATAAACTGAAAACAATTTATCTTACTGCTATACTGAAATAAACAAAATCTGGAAGATATTAAATTTTAAATATCATAGGATTCATGGAGAAATGATGTTCTTATTATCTTAAAATGATACTTTACTTGTACAAATGTACTTTCTTTTTAAAAAAAAATTTATAAAATAAAGTTCTTTTTTCCCATGTGTCCCCTTGCTCTCCCTCTCAATCCTTCCCAGTCAACCTTCAGCCTCCCTTCTCCTCATCTTCCCATCCTCTTCCCAAAAAGGACAACAAGTCCCAAAGTGGATCAGCTCAGCATCCACTCCAGGCAGGTCTGATTTCCTCATCCCAATGTACTTTCAAATATTGCACATATTTATGTTCTTCAAGTTCATAAAAGTTTCATGTTGTAATATGCATCAATTCTTTAATAAAGACTGTAACATTCTAAATTTTATAAAACTAATTGGTAACTCTGATGCCATAATTTCTATGTGACTTTGGCAATAAGGAGAAAAATCATTTAGATTTAAATAAAAAAATTCTAGAAAATACATTTCTATTTCCATTTTATTGATCTCACCTTGATATTTGGAAGAAAACCAAGAAATCATTTTTTAAATTATATTAGTCTTCTTTTTATATTTCTCAGAGTCTGTGAAGTCCTAGAGAAAGCACAAAGAATAGAAATCAGGCAAGAAATGAAAAAAATAGGCAAACAACACTTTAACATCAAATGACCCCAAAAACTTTGTTTATTGACCTCTTCTTAGTCTTTCCCCAGTGGATGTTCACACATAGAATTTTTTTTGTGTGTGTTGAAGTTACAGATTCCTTTAACTGAGGAAGGAATCTTCCCAAGGTAACATCTACTGCATTTGAAAAGGCTGCACACACAAGAAGGTAACAAGACAAACAAAAACACCGCAGAAACAAATAATAAGTACACAAAGTACACAAGTGTATTTATTACATTTTTGCAAGCACTTTGTTCTACATTTCAAAAACGCCACCATCAAGCTGTTGGCACATTTATGTACAAAACAGATTACTTGTAATGCCTGCTACAAAGCACTCCATGAAAATACAAAGCCTAAAACCAGAAATGAGAGCCAAAATGTCAACATCGTTACATAAATTTAAAAGACAGTTTAAAAAAATCATCACAAATTGTAGACACAGAACTGAAACACTGTAATATAGAATTTAAAGAAGCCCATTAATACTTTTGCTGAATATGTTTAATACTGCATATATCAGAAAAATTGTTGAACCAGTAAGATAATCTAAGTGTTAAAAAAGCAAAATGACCCCCAAATTAGTATTACAGAATGCATAATCATGCCACAGATAACACTAGTAATACCCCTACCTACTACAAGAACTTGTAAAATTACTGATGATGCATGACTAGTAGTTGTACAAAGATTGTTTCACTCAATAAATTTTATTAGGAATGCACTTACACTGAGGGAGGATTTCACAATGGTCAAATCAGTGCACAATACTACCTAGGTTTATACACTGACAAAATTTCTTGTCAGGCTACATCATTATTTTAAATGACACTTTACAGCATTCTTGTAGCATTAGAAATAACCAAAAGAGAGTCAAGGTTAAAATAAACACCCGATTTGGTCCAGTAACACTGATTGTTTCTCTTTTAAAATTTGTTTGATATAGGTACTTCTTATAAATGAATGTGAATGAACATTCTGTTAGAATGACCTACTTGAAATAAAAACACAAATATATCACTACACTCCCAAACAATACATTCTATAGTGGCCTCTGACCACCCTTTAGAAAACACTACAGGTAAACCAACATAGATTGGAAGGCTGCAAGCAAATCTATTACATTAATGGAAGTCTTTTCAAATATATCATACACATTTTAAGAAATAGCTTACAGAGGTGCAATCCATTAAAAGTTTTAAGTGGATAAAACAAGTCTTGAGGGGTTAGTGTGCTTATGTTTAATATACCACCTTCATAAAGGTAATTAATTTTCCACATTAGCATATTAAAAGATCCAATCCAGCCACTGCATAAGTCACAAAAAGATCATTCTCCAACAGTCCACAGTAGTTATTTCCATGATAATTGTTTCTACACTAAACTTTAAAAGGTAAGCCTGGTGTCACAATCTTAGAAAGGCAACTGGCCATGCATTAGCATCACTGTTTCTACATGCTCACAACATAAACATGAATAATCAGAGAAATACCTTTTAAGTACATCAAGAAAAAAATACAATGTTAACAAAGATAAGAAGCACTTTTTTTAACCTACCCTTTATAAATTTAGAAATTGCACCTTGGATTGATGAAAACATTAACCAGGGCCTATAGCCATATGGCCACTGATCTCCAGACTAGATTTCCATATTTCAAGAAGAGTCATCATGATACCATCTCTGTCTTTTGTTTATAATGTACAATGGTCCCTTTGAAGGTTACCTGTAGTTAAACTAGTTACTGAAATCAAAACTAAAATGTATAAAAAGCTATTTTCTTTTCAAAACATAAGAAACAATGCAAAAAAGTGTTATGGTGATATGTGGAAGGTGATTAAAAATCAAACAAATATTTGCATTTGACAGTTAATATCTTTGATCTTACAGAACTACTAAATCAGTTTGAGAAATGAAAAAAAAAAAAGGTTGAATAGGAGCTTGTAGAAGAGATCTGGGTATTCCAATTTAACAAATTAGGAGATTGAATGCTAACCAGCAAAGAGTTTACTCAGGTGATTCTTTAGTCACCCTACACATCTTTGATGAGAAGCACTCGAATTTTGCTTTTCACAGGTTGGATGGTTGGATGGCCCTTAATTAAACACCAATGCATTTGAATGGTAAGGAAAAGAGAAACTTATTTATGTGTATGCATTGAGCCGCTCTTTGGAGCGAGTGGAATGAATGTCATGAAGCTCTTGCTCTTCCTTCGACTTGATATCTTCGTACTTCTGCATCCGGCAGGCATCTTTCACATAGGCCCAGTTGGCAGATAGGACCATAAGGTAATGGACCTGACAGAGATAATATAAGTTACAATGGAAGTCTGTTCACTATCAGTATAAAACAAAATACGTAGTTATACAGTAAAGTGTGATGGTATATTTTGTATTTAGTAAAATCAGCCTGGACTTTCATAGATTTCCACAGGAAAGTTTCACATTGTAAAAATAAACATTTGTGTGATAAGGACACTATGAATAAAATGTATTTCCTCACTGAGCTAAATATCTCTTATTCTTTTTCAATTCTGAAGAATCCAACTCTGATTACAAATGTTCTTTAATGTTTCCTGTCTATGCTATCATCATTTACCCAAATGCAAAGACTGCATACTTCATATTTATGTATGTGTGAATCATGCTGTACAGTACATAAGCAGAACTATCCCTTACACAATTGGTCTTTTGAATTTATACTGTGCTGAGATGAATGCTCACAGAAATTCTAAAATGTGCTTCTGTATTTAATTATTAAGCTAGTTTTATTCATATTGACTTTTGATTGCCTTTATGTGATATTAAATACTACAAGGTAGAACATATTTTGTCATTTGGATCTTTTATATTAATATGTCCTCACAATACATATTACCAGGAAGGTGTTATGTAAAACAATGAAGCAACATGAACTAAGCTAGTGCTATAGGCCTTTAGTCACAGCTACTCAATGAGCCTTAGAGGAAGAATCACAGGTTTAATGCCAACCTGGATTCAAGTTCAAAGTCAACTTGAGGACTTGAATTAGACCCTCCCCTCACATAATTTTGGTGGTCAGGTGCTTGCTTATTCTTGCCTAGGTTATTAAGTCCAGTGTTCATGTGCAAAATAAAAGGTTTTGTGATGATAATTTTTGATGGATGAGTCAATAACTAAGTTGTGCTTTCTTTGAAAATGAAAATGTAGGAAACATTTTCATTAAACATTTAGAATATAAAGTACTAAGAAACTTATTGCTTAATCACAAATGTTATCAAAGAAAAATAGGCTATCTGTATGAGATGGAGCAGTGTTATGGATTGAATGAAAATGACCCCCATATGTTCATGTATTTGAATGCCCGCTCTGCTACTGGTAGAACTATTAAGGAAAGTTTAGGAGGTGTGGCCTTGTTGGAGGAGTTGTGTCATTAGGAGTGAGCTTTGAGATTTCAAAATTCCATGCCATTCCTAGTTAGTGTTCTCTCTGTCTGTCTCCCCCTCCTCTCTCTGCCTGTGGAGTAGACATTAAGATCTTAGCTACTGCTCCAATGCCATGCCTATCTGCCTGCTTCCATACTTGTTGTAGTAGTCATGGACTCTATTCTTCCATAAAGGTCAACCCCCAATTAAATGCCTTCTTTTATAAGTTGCCTTGGTCACAGTGTTTTGTCATATCAATAGAAAAGTAACTAATATAGGCAGCATGGGAGGTATTTGAAGGAGAGTAACTGGAAGAGGCTGAAGGGAGAAAATGGTAGGAGTAAGTGATGTAATTCTATTTCAATTAAAAATAAATAAATCACAAGACATGACATCAGCTGATGCTAGAAAAGTAAAGTTATATATATATAATAAAAACCATTCTAAATACTAAATGTTGTAGTGTATTATGTGTTTAATTTATAGCAAAATATTAATTAATTAATTATAATGTTAGTGATTGACCCAGGGTCTTGTGCATGCTAGGCAAATATTTTACTTCTGAGCTATATCAACGGTCCTTACTCTGAATTTTTATGACACAAAAATATAGTAAAAGGTATAATTGGCTTTGTAATTTTTTGGAATATTCTATTTCTTTCGAAATTTTACATTTTACTTAATATAAGCTATAAGCTTTCTGAGAGAAGGGGCTGTGGATGATATTCCTGCATGCTATGCTATAATTCTTACTTTATGAAGCACTGTCATTGTGTGTGGATCAAAGAAAGCTTCTAACTGCTCAAGTTTTTTGTGAAATTTTAATCATATAATTCACATGAAATGATATTAAGTCTAATAAAAAGGAAAATTCTGTTACTGTACTAAAAAGTGGATTATATTATATTTAGACACAATCCAGGACCACAAGATTTTTTTTAAAAAAAATGTGTGATCCTACTCATATCCTCAATCTAAAAGTTGAACTTGTGGTATAGAGTAGAATGGACCAGGGAGATACTGGTCAAAGAACACACAAATTACTGGATAGAAGGCATATATGACCAACAGATCTGTTTTCTGATGTGATGAATATAGTTAACAATTGTGTATTAGATCCTAGAAAATCACTTTAAAAGTAGATTTGTCCTTTCACCACAAAAAGCAAATGAAGTAATATGCATTTCATTAGCTTTAATTTAGCAATTTCACATTGTAAAAAATTCCAAAGGCCTTACAGAAATAAATATATCGAATTTCTGTCAACTTCTAAAAGTAAATAATTTACAAAAAAACCCCCAAAATCTAATGCTATTTAGAAGAATTGACAAATAAAAGTGTAATTTTAGATGTTGAAAACCTTCCTCTTTGTCATTTGAGAATATATTATCCCTAAATTACTAAACAAATGATTTCACTGCACTTATGTAATTTATTAAATTAAACATATATTAGTAAAATAATGAATTATAGGACTATTTACTTCTGGAAGTGGGAAGAGTTTTAACTCTACTGTAATGTCATTGCTTCTCTCTCTCAGGGGAAGGTTGTAAGGTTATCTCAGGGCTATTCTAGCTCATGGTCCTTCTTAACATGGCTATAAAAAATGAGTAGAAAAACTGCAGATTTTAACACAAATCCTTGAAACTGTGCCTTAAATTACAGATTATGCTATCAATATTTTGATAGACTAAAAACCATCTGAATTTTCTTATCTATTTCATGAAAAATGATGATAGCTATACAGTGAATACAGAATGAGATTATATGACAAACTATTGCTGCTATAAATATTGAATGTGCTTGTGCACATGAATCACTTAAATATTTGAGAAGGAGAAAAATTTAAAGAAATATGCTCTTAGTTCCAGAAACAGCAGTAGTAGTAATGTTCTACGTCCTATGGCCTGAACCACTATCAAAGTAGAGCGATCATAAATACTGTTGTCAATTATTCATGGTACCTCAGAATCCTAGAATGATTATGGCCAGAGAGAATTAACCTTAAAAAATGTTCAACATTTTAACATTCTATTCTACAATTTTTCTATGCAAAACATTATTTACAGGGCCAATGAGATGGCTCAGTGAGTAAAAAAACAAAAAACAAAAAAAAACAATGCTGCCAAGCCTGATAACTCAAGTTCAAATCCCACAACCCATCTGGTAGAAAAAAAAAGAAAACATTTCCCAAAACTGCCTTCCCGACCTTCATATGTGTGTTCACTCTGTCCCACCTGCTACTCAACACCAAATAAACCAATATATCTACTCAAAAGTTTTTTCTTTTTTTTAAAGTTCAGATTTATTTTTATTTTCTATGTATGAGTGGTTTTTTTCTACACTTATGTGTACTACATGAATGATTGGTGCCTGTGGATGCCAAAATAAAGTATCAGATCCCCAGCTGTAAGCTATCACATGGATGTTAGGAATTGAACCCAGTTCCTCTAGAAGAGCAACCTGTGCTCTAAACCACTGATCCACACCCCCACATCCTTTTTTTTTCACTATCTTACTATACTGACAATAACATCTTACATAGAAATTGTATAAGAAACAAATTATGTATTCAAGCAAATAGCCTTAGCCCTTGAAATTCAAATTAATAAGTCAATCATAGTGTTTTGAGGGGCTCACCATAGCAATAACTGCTGCTCCAGCTCCAGCAAGTGCCACAATAAACAAGTGGAAGGTCATGTTCAGCTGCAAAACCAAAACAAAACCCAACAGAACAAAACAAAACACCACATACACACACACATACAAACCCATGGTTAGTCAATTACATAGAGAAGAGAAATTGGGACTGACCCTATCATATAATGTTGACTCAGTATATCATTAAAAAGAGTGAGCTCTTGACTAGTCATGCATTTCATTAGCACAATAGCATAAAAATATCCTTTTCTCTTCCAAATTAGTTAAATAATTACAACTGAACCATATTACTATAATTTCATCATAAAGATGGGATTGTCATTTAAAAGGATAGATTTTTACAATGTAGACTTAACAAAACAAAATTATGATATATCCTTGTAATTTTCAAACTTTATTAAAATGAGTTTTTGGAACACCTCAAGCATTTATAATAATTGTATACAAAATATACAATATACAAAATAGTTTTTGTACTTGATCTTTAGTAGCCTACATAAAACAAATGTAAGCAAAGCAATCTCTGATAGAAAAAATCAGAATGAATTTAATTACACTACAATTTCTAGTTGAAAGCTGTATGCTAAAATTTTGACAAAATTAGAGTACAAAAAATACTCACCTCAGTAGATTCACACATCCTCAAGAAATTCTCAGAGACGGTACAAATTTTCTTTTCCTCTCCAATAGTCACAATCCCTACAGCATGTGAGAAATTATAAGCTAACATTAAATATGTTTTATGGAGCCTCCAGAGAAGATCTTTTGGCTGTTCAAATCTCAGCAACGTTAATGTTAAATAGCATTCAGATATAATGTAAAAAGCTATTTCCCAGCATTTATTGCCTATAATAAATGTGCCTAGAATTATAAATATGAGTTATAAAATTAACTGAGCAATTTCAAATGTTTTCCATGAGGACTGAACTGAATCTATCTGCTGGATTGTACAGATTTTATTGAAGCAATTTTATTGTTTAGGTTCATTAACACAATGGTGGGAGCATCACAGCTATTTTAGTGATTATGTCCCAGACTATACTAAGTCAGGATTCATTTTGCTTAGTTTATCCAAAGCTTTTGTTAGTTCATAAAAAAAAGTATTAGTCAAATGAGAGTTCCTTCTTATGATGATATAAAACCCAGTGCAATTAGCAAACAGAAATTAAAAGTTGCTATTTCACTCATGTTGACATTTGCCTGTTTATTCATAGAACATCTACCCAGGGGAATATTCAAATACACATGGAATCTATGAAATTTAGGTCTGGAGTATTGCTGCAAGGAAATAGGGAAATAGCTCAGTAATAAAGTGCTTGCCTTATAAACACAGCAATTTGAGCTTGATCCCCAGAATCCATATTAGAAAAATCTGGGTGTAGTGACCCAGAAAATGTGGGAACAGACAGAGCCCAGATAGCCTGTTCTACTTTTCAGGTGTCTGAACAGTGAGTAAGTCTGTCTACAAAACAACAGCCATAACAAGCAATCAAACCACTGAACAATGTCTGAGAAATGACACCCAAGGGTGTCTTCTGGCCTACACGTGTATGCACACATTTATGCATATAGGAACATACATTCTCTCTCTTCATATTAGCAGTAAGGATGGGCTTTAAATTTTGAAAGCTTTTTATTATTGTGTATGAGTATGATGTGTGTATGTTAGGGTGTGTGTGTGGGGGGGTATGTGTGTATTTGTGTGTGTATGCGCCAAACTGCATGTACACCAGAATGCATGTGGTGATCAGAAGACAACTGCCGAGGTTGGTTATACTCTTGTACCTTTACATGGGGATAAAACTTATATTGCTATGCTTTTGTGCAAGACCTTTCTACCCTCCAGGTTCTCTCTCTTGTCTTTATTCCTTGGCTTTAGATCTCCTTTTAAGGAATGGAAGTAATTACAATCACACTACCCGTGGTCTTTACTATTTTTTGAGAAATACTGAAGTATTAAAAATATAAGTATGAAATAATAATATGTGATAAATTACGAGCATCTGAAGAGCTAATTTGTTATTATGTGTGTGTATAATCACACTTTCTTACTTTTATTTTAATCAATTCTTTGATAACTTTATATATGTATTTTAATAGTATTTACTTATTTTTTCCCTGCTCCTTTAAGAACTCCTACCCATTGAACTTTGTCCTCATTTCTTCTCTAAACTCATTGAATCTAATTTGTCTTGCCCATATTCTTTTGGGTATGCGGCCATAAACAGATTTGTTGTCATGCTACCAGTGGGCACACACTTAAGGAAAACTTACTATCTATCTTTCATTCAGCTATTAGTTTCCAATAGATTCTTAGCTGAGGATGGGACTTTGTTCTCATACCCCCTCTCCACACTGGTATTTTGTTCACCTTAAGCTTACACAACTATTGTGAATGCTAGCACAATTGCTATGATTTCACAAATATGTATGTCCTGGAAAACACTGCATTCTTATAATAATTCAAGGCTGTTGGATCTTCAAATCTTTCTACCCCTACAGGTGGCATGATATGAACATTGCATATAAGATTTAGCAACAAGCAGTATCTTATATTCTGTCCACAGACTAGGTGAGGTTCTCTGCATTCATCTCCATCTAGTGGAACAACAGCTTGTCTGGCACATTTTGTCAGTCATTAATCTATGAGTATAGCAATACATTATTCAAGAACTCACAGGAGCTGACTGAGTGCACAAGGCCTTCAGAACAACAAGCTGGACCAAAATCCTATTACAAATTCCCATTCCTAGATGAGGGGTTATTAATAATTTTGATGGTTGCTATTGGAGGGAGAGTCAGGAGTTTTGTTGGTTTTGATGTAGTTTCCACTCATTCTTCAGGGGATGGCCTCATGTATATAGTAGCAGCACTAACTAGACTCCCTGGGTTTAAAAATGTTCATGTTGTCACAACCACTGTGAATTTATATGGACAAGTGCTCTGTAGTATCTAGAAAACATCATTGCCTTATAATCACCCTGGACCTCCAGATCTTACAAAGTTTCTGGAAGTCACAGACATTATTATAATAACACCCTATAAAAGACCTGTACAAATCTTGTCAGATGAAATCGCAGTAGGTAGAAGGGAGGTAGGCACCAAGTCTCATGCTTACCTTGGTAGGATGACCAGGCTCTACTAGATGACCATACACCTAACAGTATATAGTAAGTGAAAATTGGACTCAATGGATATTAATAAATAAGGACACTGAACTGGGTAGGTAGGTAAGGGGAAGGCTATAAGAGAAGATGAGGAAAGAGGAGAATATGAACAAAAATGCATTGCATGAACTTAGCAAAGCATTAATTTAAAAAAGTGTATCCAAAATTGGGAAGGAAGAATGGTGGCAGATGGTATGGAAGGAAGCGTTTAGAGGTTTGATAATGTACATTATGTTTTCATTCTTACTATTGTTTGGTAGTTGACAGTCAATTCTGTTAGGTGCAGTTTCTTAACCTTTCTTTCCACATGTTCTGTTCATTTTTTTGGTAAGAACAATAGCCTTTGTTTCTCCCTAGCTTACAGCCCTCTGTTACACATATTTTTTTTAACCTTATCACTGAGAAAAAAAACACTCAAAAGAATGATAACCTGTCAAGTATTTCTGAAAGCACAGGCACATTCGTGAAAGACACCTCACCACTGATCGAGTTCTTTGGTGGGTGGTAGTTTTATAAAAATACATAGGGTTTAAAAATAGGATTAATAGGTTTAACAATAAAAATAACTTTAATATAGCTCAGATTAATTTGAATCTCAGATTAGGAATGAGTAATACCTGTATAATTATATCTCATGAAAGTGTACTAAAAAGTATTTGTTTACCTAGAATCCAAATTAAATTAGGCATTCACTATATTACCTGTCAGCTGTGAAAAAGAGCAGCTATATCTCATTTAAATTTTACTTTTAGAAGTGGGAAAATGAAATGGAGATGTGCGTTTGAGCCAGCAAGAGTAGGATTTTCATACACCTGCTCTGCCCTACTGTGGTGACTTAATTTTGTGTGTGTCCATAAGCCTTTTGATTCCTAGACGACAATCTCAGTAGAAGCAAAAGTAGATATTCCCTCTAGCCAAGAACTTCACACACAGAGAACATCTTCCTGCTCCCAAATTTATATCAGAATATACAGAGCTTCATAACTTCATCTGGATGGATGATAGGAGGTTGCTTTGAAAACCTACACTGTAACAAAAGCATAGCTAGACTGCATCCTATTAATCTGTCTGTAGTATCTCAAAGGTTTCATATATTTCTAGAAAAATATTCTTACCATGCTGAGGTACAATGAAGCTTCAGTAGAAAACATTAGAGTACACACAAATATAAATAAGTTTTTACACATTCTATTTTATGTTAATGAATGTTTTGTCTGTGTGTGTGTGGGTGTGTGTGTAGCCTGTGCATGTATGGTGCTCATGGAATTCAGAAGAGGAAACTAGAGTTAGGGATGGTTATGAGCCAATTTTTCTATCTACAGAAGAAAATGAAAGCATTGCCAATAATATATTCTTGTGAGAATTCAATATTTTAATATATAAAACACTTAGAATGGCATATAAGTTACTGTCCTAATAATCTTAACAGTTGAAGCTTGGGTGTTTGAGAAATAGGAAATGAGTTACACACAAAAAAATCCTTCAGGAAAATCACATTTTGACAAAGGGGATGGCATAAAAAACTATAATGTGCATTAAAAATATTTTTCTTTCATGTGTATAACTTTTTTCTATATGAATATTTATGCATTATGTGTATGTAATACACTCAGAAGCCAGAAAAGGCACCATATTCAATGGAACTGGGCTTACAGGAGTAAATATATGTGTGTGCAGAAAATTGAACCTAGGTCCACTGGAAGAATAGTTAGTATTCTTAACCACCGACTAGCCTGTCTCTCCAGTAGTCTATGCAAATTTAATCACTTTTTTATTCAAGTATTTATTTTGTATGTATTAACACTATAAATGTAAATAATGTTATAAATGAATAAAACCAATGTTAGTATTTTGCACATGAAAAGACAAAACACGCTGCCAGAATGCTATTTAGAGTTTATTGGAATTCTAGATATACAGGGAAGGGGGAGAAAAAGAGAGAGAGAGAGACAGAGAGAGACAGAGAGAGAGAGAGAGAGAGAGAGAGAGAGAGAGAGAGAGAGAGAAGGGGTGCAGAGAAAAGGAAGTACTGCCACATGGTGTCTCTCTTTAAGGAACAGGTGACCATGTAGACACTCCCAGGGGCGTGCTCTATGAATGTACTCTGTGGGCAGGGGCAGGGCCGCAACATGGGTATGCCCGGAGATGCATGGCCATGCCCAGGAGTCAAGCTAGGGCATTTATATACTAACAACCAACATATAAATATATAACATTTAGATAATTATCTCACATGTATATGAACAATAATTACGAAGATTTAACCCTTAAATAAAAATAAAGAAAACCAGCATAAGGCCTTAGATTTCAATCTTTAACAAGTCAAGAAAAACAGAACTAGAGTAGGATATTTCCCTCTCTTTTCTCCTCTTTCTCCTTCTCTGACATCCTGTAACTTTATTATTTTTTTTTATTATTTTCTTTTTCATCTTAGAGGACAATGAAATTTGTCTGATGGTAATCATACTAGATATTTATTTCAATTTATAGATTTAGTCATAGATCAATAAAATTAGGATAAAGATTTTAGAGCAAACTTTAAAAAGAGTGCTGAAATTAGGGAAAAGAAACCAGTTTTGACTTGCTTATTCCAGGAAACTCATTTTGACAGCATATTCAAATATGAATGTTTATGTGTAATGATAACAATTTCCTTTCACTCTTGGATTCTTACCTGTTTAAATTTACAGAATGCCCTGAAGTGTGTAGTTAGACAAATTTATCTCTGAGGTAATATACATAGTGGTTCCAAAGCAATTTACGGTATTTTAGACGTAGCTAATCGAAGCTGTTGTTTTGTTTTGTTTCTATTTTGCAACCCACTATCCACTTACCAAACTGACGAAGGTCCAGGCAGAGATTTGCTCCTTCCACCAGGGTGGTATTTCGGCAGATGGTCCATAGGTTGAAGTACATGTACACTGGCAGTGAAGTGAAGGCTGTGACTCCAAGCCAGGCCAACATGAAGAGATAAGTTAGCATGATAAACTGCAACAGGGAAACCAGGGAAAGAAAAAGTACATAAGCCACTGTCAAGCAATTCTTCTTTCAATCTTCAAAGCAAATCCACATTGCTTATAATGTTGGTGCATACGTGCTCAAAAGAACACTGTTAGGAATTATATTAGAATATAAGTATTTCCTCTCAAATTCTTTATGAGAATTGACATGTAAAAAGACTTATGGTCTTTCATATCAATGAATTCTTTCTCCTTTGTTTTTTGACCAAGGAACAGAATATTCTTTGTGGAAATATAGACAATTGTGGATCTTAAAACATAATTGACTACTATGTGTGGTCAATATTCTGCTTGTCTCTACCAAAGAAAAAATGTAGTTATGTATGGTTTGTCTTTTTCTTTCTTTTTCCTTCCTGGAGTATATAAAATGAAGCATAGTAATTGATGCATCCACTCTATTGTGTGACATGAGGACCAACTCATAAAGCCTTGTCTACCTGTCACATCATTCCTTTCACAGCAAAAGTTAGAAAAGTCTGGTAAACCATCACAGCATCTTCCAAATCACAGACTGATGTCTACCCATCAGGGCAGTGCCTGCTGCAATGCACTCAATTTTCTAGTTTAGTTCAAATATAAAAGACAAAGGCCTATTCTCCACCATTCCAAGTGTCCCAGGGATTTATCACTGGATGTCAGGCTTACATGGCAAGTGCCTTTCCCACTAAGCTTTTCATTATTTAATAAACATTTATTACATACATTACAACCCTATTTAAACTTCACCTTTATTTCACAAAAGAGGAACCTATGGCATATTTTTAAAAACACAAGCATTTTAATATTACCTGGCCTCTTCTTCAGGCCTCTATTTCCACCCTTATCTTCAGGCCTCTATTTCCACCCTTATAAAGTGGAAATAATAACTCTAAGCAGACCTGATACATCCCAGACAAGTTTAGATGAGCTGATACATGTGAAACATTTAGTAAAGGAAGTAGCATATAAAAAGCTTTGAAAAACCCTTAACTGCCTTAATTATTGATGTTATTATTATGATTTTTACCACCAGCACAATGTGTTTCAACTACGTAGGTCTATATAGAATAAGTGAAGTAAATTTAATTTCATGTTGGGAAAAATTAAAATTGAACTACTTGGAGAGGCAAAATTATTCAAAATTAATTTATCTCAACAGAAAAACATCTTAGGAGACAATTAGAAACCATTTTAAACATGAAGATGTTCTGATAATAAAACTTTTGGAGGGAAAGATGCTTGCTGCTGCGTTTTTATTATTTGTAATTAATGCTCTCCTGAACAGTGTTTTGTTTCAGGTACAATAAATATGAGAGAGTATCATGAAACAGGACTTTGTAGGTAACAGGCGGACCTATAATTCAAGAGAGAGTCATCTGTATGCTTTGAGACACAAGCTGTCTATTTTGTTTCTCTTCCTGTCCTGGGAAAGTTTTCAATATATTTTTTGTAAAATGTTGTTCACCTTATTCAAGGTCTCTTCCCCCTAAAATTCAGAGGGAAAGCTGAACACAAAGAAAATATATGTGTAGCAATCTTATTTGTATTTCCACCCTTGATAAGCCATGCTTATGATTCTTATCCTCTGTATAGTTTTTGTTAACTCTTTCGCATTTTAAATTTTTTTTTTACTTTTTTTTTGATAAATACAAAATAAAGAAGGAAAAAAAGTATTTATTAAAAAAAAATGTTGTTCACCATGGAGTGGGACTTCCTGTAAAGAGGCTAAAACTTAAAGCATAATGAATGTTGAATCATATTGCCAACCAAGATCTTGCCTCATATAGACATTGTTAAGTAGTATAGCTTCTGATAGTGCTTTTTAGCCAAGGCTACATATGAGAAGAACCTGGGGCATTTCAAGAGCAAAGGTGCTTAGGCCATTTCAGTGCCAACTATAACTATAAACAGCTTTGTAAGTGACCAAATATATTATACAGTATTAAGTAATGCTGTTCTATGGTAAAGACAGAATTTTCTTTTTATGAATTTTTAAAAGGAAAATAGATTTTTCTATCATATATGACCACAGTTTTCCAGCCCTCATGCTTCCCAGCTCCCTCCCCCTCTCCTCCCCCACAGATCCATTTTCCCTTCATTACACCATTTTCTCCCTTTGTCCCTACATACCCTCCCATATAACACTTTCCATTGTCCTTCCAAGTCATGGGCTCTTTCCATCAATTGTTATTGCATGAATTTATGTATATTATTATATATGTGTATATGTTATATATGTATATATTACACACATTTGTGTACACATATATGTATATTACACGCACATATATATTATTAAATATAACTTATTGTGTCCATATAATGTCACTTGTATATATGTTTTTAAGAATAAACTTCCATTTCTTCCAGGTTTTCCATTTTTGTGGAATACAGATTTTCAAAATATGACCTGATAATTCTCTGTATTTCCTGGGGGTCTGTTGTTATGTCCCCCTTTTCATTTCTGATTTTGTTGATTTGGACACTTTCTCTCTGTTTTTTGATTAGTTTGGCTAAGGGCTTATCTATCTTGTTAACTTTCTCAAAGAACCAA
>PVIH01012576.1:0-62842 GCA_004025045.1 Sigmodon hispidus | reverse complement strand
AGGCCTTGTATTTGTAGGATCGCCACTCTCTTCTGGAGTTACCATGTTGTCCTTTGTAGTATTATGTAATTTTTTGCACTGACGTTTGCCCATGGCTTCAGTGGTTCATGATTAGATGGGTCCTGGTCAGTTGTGGCACTCGGGTTTGTATGCCTCCTGTCACCTTTCTGGTCAGGGTCTGATTCTGTCTTTCAGAGACCCCTGCAGTTGTTGATTCGCTCAGTTCGAGGTCTTGGTGGGGAGCCATGCAAATTCCCTCAGCAGGAGCTGTGAATGTGGTCAGGGACAGAGTTTACCTGCCCCTGCTCCAGAGAGTGCTGGGATTCTGCAGCCAGCACTGGGTCCCAAAAGTGGAACCAGAAGCAATGGGAGCTCAACTCTCCCTCCCAGGCTAGGATATAGGTGCTGAGGCCTCTTGCCCCCTCCTGGCCTCTGGGTGGGGTCTGAATCTGCCCTTCAGAGACCCCTGTAGTTGGTTCGCTCAGTTCGAGGTCATGGCGGGGTTTCCCTCAGCAGGAGCTGTGGATGTGGTCAGGGTCAGAGTTTACCTGCCCCTGCTCCAGAGAGTGCTGGGATTCTCTCAGTCTTGATATCGGGGTGAAAAAACTGGATCTGCCAGGAGTGGATGCTGAACTAAGCCATATTGGAACCTCTGGGACCTCCTACCCTTGCTGGGGAGGAGATGATGAGATGTGGAGAAGAGAGAGTACTGGAAAGGGTGGGAGGGGACAGGAAGCTTGAACAATGATATACACGGTTAGGAAATGTGACTTTATTCATAATTAAAAAAGTAAGTTTTCCTGTGTAGAATGGGGTACTGAATTTTCCCCACATTGTCATAGTTACACAAAATATTCATATGTCCATTACTATTCTTTACATTGATATGTATAAAATGACCAAAGATGAGACTTAATAAGGCAGTCTGACAGATGGTGAGGCCTTCTCCACTGGAGACATAGACAATTCTGCCATAGTGGTAGATCCCTCTCTTATTCACCTAGTGGACTTCTATGAGTTTTATCTGAATCCTTTTGGAAATAATTAGAAGAGACATAATGAACCGTACTGAATATTACCTAATGGACAATCAGTCAGATGTGTCATGCTTATGACTCAAAACTTAGTCATTCAAGTTTTATTTATATATGTTTTTTTACATATATCTTTTTTATATACATACTATTTGGTTCTTAATATATCCATGCTAACATCGCTTTTAGATTATTGTACTTTTATTTTTGAGATTGCAATATAATTACATCACTACCCCTTCTCTTTCCTCCATCCAAGCCTCCCACATACCCCTTTTGCTCTTTTGAATTCATATTTTTATTAATTATTGCTATATCCATGTTTATGTAGCATGCCAATATCTTTAATTGGTAAGTGACTGCTACTTCATTTACTGTCTATACTGAAAATGTCACATGAATTTTTGTATCACCAAGGTACTTTTTAATTTACTGCCTGAAGATATCACTCCCTAGACATTTTGTTTTTCAAGCTACCAGTTTGCTCATTATTTTTTCTTTTTTGAGGCAGGATTTCTTTGTGTAACAGCTCTGGCTATTCTGGAATTCACTCTGTACACTAGGATGGCCTCAAACTCATAGAGATCTGCCTGCCTCTGCCTCCTGAGTGCTGGGACTAAAGACGTGTGCCACCACTGCCTGGCTACCAGCTTATTCTTATGTCTATACTTAACCTTTCTATTTCATTTATCATATCCATCCTCTTCCTTCTCTTAAAGACAAGAATCCAATATTCTTTAAAATTATTTATTTTGTGTATGAATGCTTTTGCCTGTGCATATGTCTGTGCACTACATGCATGCCTGGTGTCTGTAGAGGCCAGAATAGGGTATATTATCCCTTGTAATTGAAATTACAAATAGTTGTGAGCCACCATGTGCAGTCTGGAAATGGAGCTTGGGTCCTCTGCATGAGAAGCCAGTGGCTCTTAACTGCTGAGTCTCCAGGCACCAGAATTAAATACTCTTAAGCAATGAGACAAATACTCATTTCTTCAGCCTTCTGCTTTCTCATCTTTCCTGAAAGCAAACTGTGTTTGCTTGTTTGCTGAGACAAAATGTCTCTATATAGCTCTGGCTATCCTGGAACTTGCCTTGTAGACTAGGCTGGCCTCAAACTCACAGAAAATTCTGTCTATTGAGTGCTGGGATAAAAGGCATTTGTTACCACTGCCTGGCAAGAACAAAAACTTTTCCCCAACCTGTCTATAAGAATGTACTTCCAGATTCTTCTAAGAACCATGAGACAGAACAATCATTAAAACATGAGTGGGTTGGGAGATGTGAAAGAACTGGTGTTTGGTGGTTGACATAAGCTTTACAGTCATTTGCTACAAGGTGATGAACTTGGCTTTAGACTCAGATTTGAACAGAAATGGATATAAATCAAGTTGAATTTGAAATGGATGGGATTTCAATCCTAGTGCTGCAGACCTCTTCCCAACTGGAAGACTGTTTTTTAAATGTGGTTTTTGCTTCTAAGTAAGACAGCAGACTAGAGATAGCTTCTGTGTGACCAGGTGACTCAGAGAAAAGCCAAGGCCAAAGCAGTTCCAGGCATGCAGCTCCCCAGCCAGTGGAGGAGGGAAGTTGAAGTAGAGTTCTCCTCCAATAGATACCAGGCAGCCAGAGGAAAGACACCTGCTGCCCTTCCTCAGGACAAGCCAAAAGTCCTAGCAAGCCTTAAAACCAGTTATGTGAGGGTTTTGATGAGACAGTGATGCCTTTGGCAGTTGGATCAGCACTAAAGAGTGAGTGTACTTTGTCACTATGTGACTCAGTGCACACAGGCCAGAATACCCTGGGGACCCAAGAATGGGGAATAATTGGTGGGTAGGGAGCCTGGATGTAATCTACCAAAGCCATAGGAGACAACTATGAGTGGTAAATTTAGAAAACTGAGGGTCGGGGGCAAACAGTGGCAAGCCCTAAGTGCAGGCAGCAAGGGGTCACAATTACAACAGTGGCATTTAGAGGGAAGGAAGGGGTAAATATCACCAACTGGGAATAACCTGGTGTGTGATACTCCAAGCCCAGAAAAATAAACATGGATGTGCTCACTCATTAGTGGACTTGAGACAAAAAGCGAAAGAACACCCAAGCTGAAAACCACAACCCCTGAAAAGCTTGAGTGAGATCCAGGGATTCCCCTAGGAAGAGATAATAGAGAAGATCTTCCTAGCTAATTGGGAACATAAAGAGTTGCAACCAAGAAGGGATGGGAACAAATCATGAGAGGAGATGATTGAGTGAGAAGAACAATGAGAGAGAGGAAAAAGAGATGAAGATATTAATAGAGGAAGCCAGTGTGAGGTTGGAAAAAGACTGGGTGCTAGGGAAACCTCCAAACACTTACTCCAAGTCCCTGGCTAGGTCTCGAACCAATAGTGAAGGTGTTGTGTAGACTTGACTTCCTCTATAATCAAATGAATAGTCACCCTAAGTGTCAATATAAAACTTACATCAACAATGAATAGAGGTAGAGGCAGAGATACTTGTCTGAGCACTGGGCTGAGTTCCTGGTCCAGATGAGAGCAGGAGAGAAGACTCTATATGAGTAAGGGGATAGGGATTATGGGGAAATTTTTCATCGTGATGACTCTGGGGAGCTCACTGAATCAAGAACAGCCACTGGAAACCATCAGGAAAAGGAACTAGGCCCTCCAAGGATAGGCAGCTGCCCACTGACATGAGCAGTATGTGGAGCCTTAAGTGGAGGGATCAGACTGTTTCTGTGCATGGACTGGCACTTCCGATCCCTTTCCCTCCAGAGCAACACCTAACCCAGTCTTGATCTTAGGATGAGGAAATTGGACTTGCCTGGAGTGGATGCAGAGCTGATCCACTTTGGGACTTCTTGCCCTTTTGGGGAAGGGGATGGGGAGATGAGGAGGAGGGAGGCTGAAGGCTGACTGCGAGGGGAGGGGAAAGGGAGAGGATACATGGGAAAAAGGACTTTATTTTATAAGTAAATCAAAATAAATTTTTTAAAAAAGAAAGCCATATACCATGACTAAATTGATTTCATCCCAGGGATTCAATATTGGCTCAAAATACACAAGCTAATACAGGTTACACAAAATATAGACTCACTAGGAGAAATTATACAATTATCTCTATAGTTGCAGAAAAGGCTTTTGAAAAGTACAACACACCTTTTTCTACACAAAGGATGATCTACATAAAAACTACACTCTGCTAGGCAGTGGAGGTATATACCTTTAATCCCTGCACTTGGGAGATTGAGGCCAGATTGGTCCACAGAATTTGTTCCAGGACAGCTAGGACTACACAGAGAAACTCTGTTAAAAAGAACTAAAATCAAAACAAACAAACAAAAAATAGCTACACTCAGTTTCAAGTGAGTGTGTTTATTAAGCATGTAGCAAGCAAAAGAAAAGATAACAAGTAGATGGAAACAGCTGCCAGATCACAAAACATCATCAAATAAGGTGCTTGCAACATCCAGTAGAAACAATCAGAGTAGGCTAGTGGGGAAAACAAGGGGAAGTCACATTATTAATTCTGGCATTTACAATATCCGCTATAAATGTCTAGAAAATTCTGCTGAAACAGTATGGAGTGTCAGACTGAGCAATTTCCAGGCAGAGCAGAGCATTTTCTCCATAGATGAGCTTCTGAGTTCTTGTTCCAATCATGGGTGTTTTTTACAATGAGATAAATGACAGTAGCCTCCGCTGGAAAGGGTTTTCTCTTCTAAATGCTCTCAGCAGTACAGTGTTTCTACTAGAACAATTTACTCTTTTTCCATTATCAAGAGAAGAATATTTTTATTCTTGATTGTTTTACTGTTATCCTTTCTTTGCTTTGGTGTGGTATTTCCTTACTGCTCTCACGGTCTTCCCATTTGAAATGGGAATGGTTTTTTATGGTGTATATGTAAGTTTAAACTTATTTTATATTTTGCGGTTTCATATATTATTATTTTTTTCCATATTCACCACTGCTTCTCCTTCCTGCCCCTTTGCCCAGTCATCCCCCAGCCTCTCCCACTCCAGATCTTAACCCTCTGAATGTAGATGACAGTTGAATGGTGTGGGCAGTTTGTGGAGCCTCTTGCACTCAGATCAGAGTTTATTCCTGGTGTATGAAATGGCTTCTTGGAACCCATGTCCTATGAGGAAATGTAGTATCACAAATGAGACTCAGAGCCAAATACTGGGGGAAGGCTGAAATATCAGAGAGAGGAAGCACCACAGTCAATTCTCACCAAACTATCTTGCAACTTCCTCAGCCTGGCTCCTGGTCGCTTCTCCCAATCGCTTTGGTATCTGTCTGCTTTCGATAGCCCTTATATACCCTGTCCCCATCCAGATTAGGATTAAAGGCATGTAGCCTTAAACTCACAGAAACAGAAGTTATGTCTCTGAAGTTGGGGGATCAAGGGTGTTGGTCACCACTCCTGCTTTCCCTGTGCTGGGTGTGTGTGTGACTGTCTCAGCTGTTTATCTTTGTATTCAAGGTTTAAGAATTTCCTGAGCTGTCTGCCTAGGATTTGACTGTGTACTCTCTCCCCAATATTCAGGTTTTATTAAATATATAATATATATCCACAGGGAAACACCTTTCTCAATCTTGATACTTGGGGGAAGAACTCAGTTCTACCTCAACTGGATATGCCAGACTGAATTGACTCACCTTAGGATTACTTGCCCTCTCTGGGGAATGGATGGAATAGGATTGTTTACATTATAGCATTGTATTTTGGAAATATGTAGACATAGATATAGATGACACATAATATGAATAATACAGATATGTGAGATAATTGTTAAGGAATTTCTTTGAATCTTAGAAGAGACTTTTGGAGGAACTGTAGGTTATGGAGACTTTTCAAGTTAGGCTGAATGCCTAACTAAATTTTAAATATAGTTTAAAATATAACTAAATTTTACATTATGACATTCCATATGTTTATGGAAGATCAGGAACAGAATATGAAATGTCTTCATGGGGTTATGTGTTTGAGCACTTGATTCCCACCTGGTAATGTCATTTGGAGAGGCTGTGGGGCATTTGGATATGGGGTCTAACTGAGAAATAGGGCCACTAGTAGAGCTTGAGGGTTCTAGGCCAGCTGGGATCCCAGCCTGAGTTCTCTGTTTCCTGATCTACCAAGATGTAACAACCCACACTGCAAGGTCCTGCCATCATGGAAAGTAACCACTTTGGTTGTCATGCCTTCCCCAGCATAATGGGCTGTGTGTCTGAAACCTCCCCCTGATGTAAAGTCAGGTTCTTGTCCCAGCAAGGGAGAAAGTAAATCATGCAGGTACCTAACATGTGATTGCTAAACAGCACACTGGTACTGAAGGTGGTGAACACTGTTTCACTTGGGGCTTGAAGGCAAAAGGAACTTTGCACAAACAAATCTTCCGAGATTGTGTAACATTACATTTTCTGGAGAGGCTTGTGGAAACATCTGTTTGCCCCAAATAGGATATCTGCTATCACAGAGGATAGATGGAGAGCCTGACCCTGGCAAGGAGCCCTTATAGATAGCAAAGCCTGGAACCAAGAAGAGCCACAGGCAGGACAAGTGACCACTATTGGATCACATACTAACTAGGTCTTTTGTTCTTTCTGGCACTCCTTATGGAGAAGTGTCTTTGGAACCTTTTAAACACCTACCTTGGCAAAAAAAAAAAATAAGAAATCACAGAGTCTCTTGGTTTAGTTTGGTGATATCAGCTGAACTTGGATTCATTGCTTCCTGGAACAATATCTCTTCCTTTTTCCCCTGGCAGCAGCTGAGTAGAAGCACATGAACATTCCAAAGACAGGACGCATCATTTTACCCACATATTCCTGTATTCTCCTCAATAATTAAGAGTAATTATTCTTGCAGAAGACCCAGTTTAAATTCTCATTACTCACTTAGTGCCTCATAACCATCTGTAACTCCAGTTCTTGAGATCTACACCCTTTTCTGGCCTCCATGAGCATTGCATGTATACACAGTGTACAGGCATACATGCAGGCAGAACACTCATCCTCATAACATGACAAAGAAAGAAAAAAATTTAAATCCAGCTGGCTGACCTGAATATGGTGCTGCAATTCCAGCAATTGGGTGGTAGAGCAAGAAGATCAGGAGTTCAAGGCCATCCTCAACTATACAGTGAGCTGAAGGATAAATCAAAGAATAATGATACAGTTCAGTGTGTTGAGAGTACAGGAATGATCATTTCTGGCCTATCTGAATTGAGATTTGAATTGATACAGCTTTTCTGAGGAATAACATCTTTATTACCAAAAATACAAAAGTATCTCCCTTATTCAAGTTTAGCAATTCTTACTTGGGTTTTTTCTCTCCTATTATTATTACTATTTATATAACTATTATCAAATGATGGTGGGAGAAAATCAGAGACAATCTGGATGTCTAACAATAAATAATTAAATCAATTATGGCAAGTACAAATGATGTAATGAGTATTTTATTTCATAGATATAAAAATTATATAAATTTATTTATTGGTATGGAAAGGACAAGAGTGGTTTACAATGTTCGATGTAAATACATATGCATTTGTACACATACACTGACACACACACATATACACATAGGTATACAGACACACTCACATACTTCTAGGTTTGGTTTGAGCTCATACAATTTTGAGAATTTTATTTAGGAAAAGTGTAAAGTTGTGAGTCTAATTTGGTTTCAAAGGTGAGTAAAGAATGTGGCATATAACTGTAATCACAGCACTTAGTGGCAGAAGGAGAAGGTTTGTAAGTTTGAAGCTAGCCAGCTTGAACTAGAACACATAGTGAGTTACAGGCCAGCTTGAGCTACCATTGTGAGACCTTGTCAATAATAATTAAGAAGAACACCAACAACAACATCATTAATGTGAATCTCCACACTTAACTTTTTTCTTCCTTTTTTTAAACCCTTCTATTTCTTGAGATTTGATCTTGCTTTGTACTCCAGGATGGCCTTGAAGTTGTGGGCCTCTTGTCTCAACATCCAAGGTGCTGGGATTACAAATTCAAGCACCAGGCCCAACTTCCATTATTTTTTATTATTTTACTTCTTTTTCCAGTACTGATCTTTGTTTGATTTTGAGATGTTGGCTTTGTTTTGTCTTTTAATCCTTATCACAGTTGAAGCAGATACAAGTAGATCTCTGTGAGTTTGAGGCCAGCCTGGCCTACTATTGAGTTCCAAAACAGCAGTGAAAGATGTCATAGGAAAAAAAAAACAAAAATAAAAAAGAATAGTCTAGGGTCTTTGGGTGTGGCTCAGTGGTAGGGTACTTGCATAACAAGTCTTTGGAGTTGGTCCTTTAGAGTTGGACACACACACAAAATTTTTATTTATTAGTAGTATGTGTGTGTGAATCTGAGTGTGTGCACACCATGATATCTTGTGAAGGTTGGAGGATAACTTTCTGGAGTGGTTCTTTCTTTTAAGTATGGGTTCCAGGATGTCAGGCTTGCTCAACAAGCATGGAGCCATCTTGCTAGACCCTTGGAATAATTGTTACTGAGTATGTCTACATACCTAAGAGAATAATCTTTTCTGCTGTTGTGAAACAAGCTTTGGCATAACTTATACTTGCAACCAGCTGCCTGTTGAGTAACACATAGGCAATTTCTGCTTAGATCGTACCCTGATTACTCATGCTTCTCTTTGGAGCTGGATGGCAGATAGATAAACCTATATGGCCACTGGAAGTTTTCCTTGTCATTGCATAATGAAATTTTGTCATTGCATAAAATAAAGGGGCACAAGAGGAGCCTCCTTTGTCTGTGAAGTCCCCTGTGGCATGTACTTAGGAGTTTCTCTAAGCTGTTTAACTTTATCAAGGCTCAGTTTTCTTAATGATTAAGTAGGCACAAGACCTGAATCTCTTGAAATGCAGATGAGAAATTGTGTGTGTGTTGTGGTTTCTCCTCTAACTGGTCTTGAGTTGTCTGTAACGGGTCATGGCCTCTAGTCCTATCCTCATGAGACCTTGTCATTATGGACACAATATTTTCCATGGCACCCACCTTCATCATTTGAAGACTCCTGCCTGAGAGTCTAACCTGTAGCAGGAAACTTTGGTAGGTAGCCTTGGTAATTCTGGTCTGGTTTGTGTCTGATCATCTTTATCAAGACAGACACTTGCTAGAAGAGTCTTGACTAGGCAGAAGGCCAGGTTCAAGGTGCTGTTCATAAGAGACACATAAAGGCGATTCAATGAAATACATGCAATAGCAGAATTACAGTATTGCTCACAAATTCCAAAGAGAAGGGTGACATGCCTTCGTAGACATCAGAGCAAAGAAGCCAATAGCTGGAGTTTATTGGAGGAAGAGTCCCTGTGGGTCTGAGCCCATCCTGGGGGCCAGTGAGAAGACTTTGAGGTTTGCCTCACAAGTCTAATGGCCTGACCTGAGTTGTATTCATAAACTCAGGATATTCTCTCTCTCTCTCTCTCTCTCTCTCTCTCTCTCTATCTATCTATCTATCTATCTATCTCCCCATCTCTGTCTCCCTCTCCCTCTATCTCTATCTCTCTCACACACAAAAACACTAAGGAAGTAAAGTTTAAATAAAAACATTTAGGTTTAGAATGTTATTTATACAGGAATTATTCATTTAGTGAGTTACTCTGCGTGTGTGTGTGTGTGTGTGTGTGTGTGTGTGTGTGTGTCTGTGTGTGTGTTTGTGCGTATACACACATATGCCTGTGGAGTGGGTTCTCTCCTTCCACAATGTGAATCTCAGGGATCAGACTCAGGTTATCAGGCTTGGTGGCCAATTCTTTTACCCACTGAGCTGTCTTGACAGATTATTTTTGAGATGGGTTTTTCACTGAACCTGGTTTTCTCACCTATTCAGCTAGACTAGCAAACCAGCAATCCTCAGGAGTTATCCTGTTTATGCTGCTCCAACACTGAGAATTACAGCTGTATACTGCCATGCCTGGCTTTTTACATAGCTGTTTGGAATTAGAACTCAGGTCTCCATGTCTGTATGAAAACATTCTGGACTGAGCAAGCTCTCCAGCCTTACAGGGGGGTGGTCTAAGTGGTGAATTAGATGTATAAATGTGAGTCTTATTCTTCACTATGCCAAAGAGGCCACTGCACCTTTCCTATGAAGTCCATGTTAGGTATGGAGATTAGTAGAATGAACCTAAGAATGATATGCCTAGGTGTTTCACGGGGGCAATGTCTTAGTTAGGGTTTCTATTGCTGTCCTAAAACACTGTGCCCCCAAAAAAATGGAGAAAAAAGGGCTTATTTCATCTTACAACTCTCAGGTCACATTGCATCACTGAGAAAAGTTGGTCCAGAAACTCAAGGAAGGAACCTGGATACAGGAATTAGGCAGAAACCATGGAGGACTAACGCTCTTTGGCCTGATCCTCCTGACTTGCTCAGATGCTTTCTTATACTACTCAGAGGCCACTGCCCATGGGTGGCATGGTCCACAGTGGACTGGGCCCTCCAACATCAATCATTTACCTAGAAAAAGCACTATGGCCTTGCCTACAGACACTTCTTATGGTGGCATTTCCTTATTTGAAAGTTCCTCTTCCCAAATCACTCCAGTTTGCATCAAGCTGACAGAAAACTGGACAACACAGGTGAGTGTACAAAAGATCAGTATTGGCTTAATACCAGTGAAACAGTGTCAAGGGTGACCGAGTCCTGATGCATGTACCAACAAGTTAAACTGAACTTTTGGGAATTCACTGTCACACTAACATATACAAAGGATGTGACCCAGGGTTTGCTACAGAGGGGGAAAATAAAACCCAGGCTTATTTTAAAATAAACCCAGTTTATTTTATAGATTAATAAACTGAGGGAAACAGAGACAGTAAAACATATATACAGACAAATGACAGAAGATTGACATCATCCCAGAGTTGTTTTCTACATAAAAGCTTGGAGGACAAGAAGCATTGAACTTCTGGTCTGTGGTCCTTTTATTATATCAGTTTTTCTTATAAGCTATGGCTGGGGATGGAGGTGGGGGCATGGATACTTATAGGTTAACTATCAGAACCAGCAGCTTTGGGTAGAAACCAGTGCAAAATGTACACAAGGAATAAAATAAGAAGGAAATGTGGAAGACTGGCTTGATGTTAAACTGGATTTAGAATCTAGTATGTTGAAGGTAGCTGTTGCTGAAATAGACATCTTAAAAGGTGGCTGCCAGAAGAAGCAACCTTGCTTCTCTGCAGCTTCATGCAATGTTCTCCTATTATCTTGCATAAATGTCCCTGGCAGTGTCCTTCTCCTCTCACCCATGCCGCTCCCCTCCAAGCTTGCCACATAGATGTGTGCAGTGCTATATTGTATATTTAATAAAGTTTGTCAGAGAAGCAGAAGACAGAACCAAGCCACACACACATTTATCCATGAAGGTCCAGGAGGGACCCATGCCTTTAATCCCAGCACTCAGGAGGCAGAGATCTGTCTGGATCTCTGTGAATTCAAGGCTAAACAGAGCCAGGCAGTGGTGGCACATACCTTAGGGAAGTTAAATGAAGAAGTGAGATATCTGGGTAGAGAAAGAGGAGGTAGGAGCTCTTTGCTCTCCTTCACTTTCCTTCCCTTCCAGCTGAGGACTTAGAGGCATTCAGTTTAAGGATTCATGAGGAGTTGACCAGGTGAGAAGTGGCTGTAGCCTATTTCTCTGTTTCTCTGATCTTCCAGCTTTCCCCCAATATATCTGGCTCTAGGTTTTTATTATTATAACCAGTAAAATTCATGCAATAGATCTGACCCGATAAGATTCACTATCAGGAGCCCTTCCTTTCCAGAGAGAAAGAACACAACAGACTCTTTGGTTGTTCTACTGACAGGCACTGGAAGACTGTGTAGACCCTCCATGGCCAGCCAGGGACTTCTGACACTCACACCCAAGTGACCAGGCTCCCATGCCCTTACAGCAGGTGCCAGAGTATTGCATTCTTGTGGGTACACAAGGGACATGAATGTGTCTGGAGAACATGGAGGAAATGTGTTGGTCATTGTTTCTATAGCTGCCATCTGTGGAGTGTGTGGCATTGTACTCACACTGATGACATGTTTTGCTGCACTCATCACCCCTTGAAGAAAGATTTAGAAACTGTCAGTAACTTGTTCCTTACTAGAATTCTAGGCATTGAGCAGACCCAACATTCCCTGACTCATGCTTTCTTAACCTCAGGTGTGTTGATATGCTAGACCAGACAGACACGTCTGTGTTGCAAAGGCCAAACTAAGTGTAGAGATGCTTCGCACATCTCTGGTATCCCTCTCTGAGATGCTAATATCAAACTCATCTGTCAACCACAGTATCCCCAGGCATTGTCCTGTTGTCTCCTGAGAGGTAAAATCTCTTTGTTTGAAAGCTTCTGCTCCATCATCAGGTTAAAGAATGTTCTAATTTCATTTTTGTAGCTATAATAAAATTCCCTGATATAAAGGAACTTAGGGGAGGAAAAAATTTACTTCAGCTCACAATTCCAGGTTACAGTCCATCATTGTGGGAAAATCAAAGGAGAAACACCAAATACCTAGTTACATTATACCCATAGACAAGAGCAGAGAGAAAAAGAAAATGAATGTGTACATACTCAACTGCTTGAATGCTGGAGCTCATTTCTATTTCTCTGCTTTTACATAGTTTAAGGCCCTCACCTAGGGAGTGATGCTGCCCATAGTGACCTGGGTCTTGCTTACATCAAGTAATTTAATTCAGACAACACCCCCACAGGCATGCTCACAGGCCAATCTAATGTAAACAATCCCTCATGGAGACTTTCTTCCCAATTGATTTTAGGTTGTGTTAATTTGACAGTTACAGCCAAAGACCACAAGGAGACAGGAGACAGGGCCCATGTCCTCATTGTTATGATTATACAGAACATCCTTGCCAGGAATGGTTGTGAAAATTGCCTTAGCAGCTGGCTTGACCTAGAAAGCAAACATACTTAAGCTTCTCTGTTTTACAATAGAGAGAAAAAACCCTATTATCAATCCTTCTATTTGGTGCACCTTTGCATAGCCATGACAGAAAGCCAGACCCTAATCTAACCTCTAGGTACAAAACTACAAAGTTGGGGGACTAGAAAGGTGGCTCAGTGATTAAGAGCATTGGTTCCTTATGAAGAAGACCTGGGCTCAATTTTTGGCACCCACATAGTAACTCATAACCATTTGTAACTCTATACCAGTGGATTTGATACCTTTTTTTTGGCATCCATGGCACCAGGGAGGCATGGTGCACAGATATACGTTCAGGCAAGATATCCATAACATAAAATAAGAATAAATAAATTATAATAAAACATAAACATTTCTGTATTTAGAATGTATGTTCTACAGGAAAGGGACTGGCATCCTGGGTGATAATGAAAGTCACAAATGAGAATTAAGTAGAGTGTGCTCTTGGTAGTGAAGTATTACAATTTTAAAATGTTACATAGAATGTGACATTTGAGCAGCAACAGGCAGGATAAGAAGAATAGAGCCCAGTTGGCATCTAGCTTATGTGTGGGGTGGGAGAGTTGTTACATAGACAAAAGTAAGTGTAAAGGTCCTGGGGCCTTCTTATCTAGTTAAAGAATAGTAAGTGTGCAAGACTAGAATTAGTCTAGTGTATGTGTGTGTATGGGGGTTGTTGCACAGAGAAATAGCAAGTGTAAAGGTCCTGGGTCCTCTTCATCTAGTTAAAGAATAGTTAAGTGTGGCAAGACTAGAATTAGTCTAGTGTATGTGTGTGTGTGTGGTGGGGGGTTGTTGCACAGAGAAATAGCAAGTGTAAAGGTCCTGGGGCCCCTTCATCTAGTTAAAGAATAGTTAAGTGTGGCAAGACTAGAATTAGTCTAGTGTATGTGTGTGGGGGGGTGGGTTGTTGTACAGAGAAATAGCAAGTGTAAAGGTCCTGGGGCCTCTTCATCTAGTTAAAAAATAGTTAAGTTTGGAAAGACTAGAATTAGGGTGTGGGTGATGTATGAGGGTAGTGTCTAATGACTACAGTAACTCTGTGACTTACCCAATGTTGTATCTAGTAGCAATGCCAGGATTTAAATGAGAGCTCTTGAGATCTCTTTTCAGCTGAATAAGTCTATAGGAGCCACTTTCTCCTCTGCATGGGCCCTGATCTAGAACCACACCCTCCCCTGTGTCAATGACTCCTTGTCTGGGCTGGGCCTGTGTTTACAGGAAGCAAGGAGGCGGAGAGGAAAGCTGGTGATATATAAGAGCTCTGTTGGCCTGCACTGCATCTTCCATGGCCTGTGGCAGAAACAGATGACGTTTGGCCTCCTCTGAGGTAGAAGCAGTATGGTGATTCTGGCCCTGACACTCCTCGTAGCTACTGCTGCTGCAGTCTCACTGGGGGTTCTGCTGTGGGTAATCTGTGTACAGTTGTGGACTGAACACATCCCTGAAGGTATC
Source organism: Sigmodon hispidus (assembly GCA_004025045.1). Classification (NCBI taxonomy): domain Eukaryota; kingdom Metazoa; phylum Chordata; class Mammalia; order Rodentia; family Cricetidae; genus Sigmodon; species Sigmodon hispidus. The sequence continues at coordinate 48,390 of PVIH01012576.1, read as the reverse complement.
ACTCACCCTATGAGGCTTCGAATCCTCAGTTGCCTTTTTCATCTGACAATGACATGGGTGAGTTTATGTTTTGTTTGTCTCTTTTGCCTGAGGGCTGAGAATAGAAGTGAGGAAAAAAAATCAGATACTGGATGCTTCAATACTACACACAATTGAAAGAATGTTTGCTTTCACGGTGTCTCAATCAACTTCTCATTACTGTAACGAAATACCCAAGACAAAGCATTTATAAAGCAAAGATTTATTTAGACTCATGTTTTCTGAGGTTGTAACTTCTGAGGTGGCTTCATTATGTTGGACCTGGGTAAAGGGAGCATATCCCAGTAGAAGCATGTAGCTGAGGAAAATTATTCATGGTCCAAGGAATAAAAAAGGAAGAAGGGCAGCTGAGGTTCTACAGTGCCTTTTCTTTTCAATTCATCATGTATTTATTATACAAAGGAATGAGCTTCACTATGTACTTTAGAGTGTGTGTAGCATTAGACTTTGTTCTACTTTTTTTTTCATAGACTGTGTTTCTCTGTGTGGCCTTGGCTGTCCTGGAACTCACTCTGTAAAACAGGCTGACCACAAACTCAAAGATCTGCCTGCCTTTGCCTCCAGAGTATGCCACTATCAACAGGCTTAGATTTCAATCTTATCCTCCACCTTCTCTCATTGGTCTATATCTTCAGTGACCTAGGACCTCACACTAAGACTTTTTCTCAAAGGATCTACCACCTATAAATAGCATCATCCTGGGGCCTTTTCCTCGTGGACCTTTGAGGAAAATGAAATTGTGAAAACTATGATACCCAGTTAACAGAAAGAAAAAAAGCTAGTCTTATTCCTTGATAACCTTTAGTACTTTGCAAAACTCTGTAAGTAGGGATGGATTTTCGGGCTTCAGTAACAACAGACCAGCTAGCTAGAGTCAGCCAACAACAAAATTTAAAAAAAAAAGAAAATTAGTAAATTAGCTCAAAAAATGAGCAAAACCATAAAACACATCTTTTTAAAAAAGAAACATTAAAATTTATGTTATGGGTAAGGGTGTTTTGCCTATATGAATGTCTGTGTACCATGTGTGTGCAGTACCTGCTGAGGCCAGCAGAGAGTATAGGATTCCATGGGACTAGAGTTATAGATGGTTGTAATCTACCACATATGTGCTGGGAATTGAACCTGGATCCTCTGGAACAGAAGCCATTGCTCTAAACTACTGAGCTCCATAGAGCATAACTTTAACAAATATTTTGTTGCCTTTTTAAAAACTATTTTTTAAGTTCAGGCATGGTGACACATGCCTTTGATTCCATCACTTGGGAGGTAGAAGAGGATGAATCTCTTGGAGTTTGAGGCCAGCCTGCTTTACATAGTGAGTCCCAGGACAGCCAGGGATACAAAGAAAATCCATGTGTCCAAAAAGGGCAAAAATACCTATTTTTTAAAAAGCAATTATTATATCAACTATGGGGTTCCATAATAGCATTTTGTGGAATTCTCCTCCTGACTTGCTCTCTCTTTCATATCCCATGAGTCCAAATGTTCCGTCTTCCATTTTAACCTCTTTTTCCCCCTTCTCATGGCCTTCTTCATGTTTAGTAGCTTATAGTCATACTCACAACCACTTTTATACAAACACATAAAAAGGACAAGATAAGATCTACATATGAGAGGAGATGTGGTTTTTGTCCTTCTGAATCTGGGCTACACTTCCTGTAACACCCCGAGGATTCTGTATCCTTCCACACAGACATTTGTGCCAAAGTCATATTCATTGCTTCTCTATTCACATCAGCCAGGAAATGAAACCACCCTAGATATCTATCAAGAGATGTATCTATCAAGAGATGTATGCATGAAGAAAATAGACAATAGGAAATGCACAATGGAAAAAAATGAGGCAAGATTTCATTGTATAGACCAGGCTTTCCTTAAACTTAGAAGAGATGTGCCTGTATCTGTCTCTTGAGTGTCTGGGATTAAAGATGTGCCTCATCACATCCAGACATAATAAAATTTTGCTCGACCACTGAGAGAAAGAGAGAGAATTTTTAGAAAAATGATACAACTGAAGATTATGTCAAATGAAATGTACCAGATTTTAAATAGTACCCCAGACCTGCTTTTGCAAATGGCCAGACTAGAATCCATGGGTTTTCCCTTGGTATTTTCTTTTGTAGTCTATAGTCCAGGTTCCTAGTTACCATAACTCAATTTCCCTATGTGCTAAATAGGAAATCATAGCAGGCCCTACTGTCTGGCATTTCTCCAAGATCCCAGAGTTGAGCTATCCAGAAGACATATTGCAACATCTGGGCGAGGGTAAACCCTCCTTACACATCACACTGTTATTGTTGATTCTTTCTGTAATGGTGTGTTATGCAAAACCACTGTGTGTTCCAGGCCAAGATCTGAGCTAAGGGAAGGTAGGAAAAAAAGAGGCAGAGTTTGCCTCCAGGGAGCTTGCAGTCTATAGTAGCAGAGGGCAGGGGCTGACTAATGTTAAGCAAACGCATAGGACTCCAGCTACAAATAGCTTCATACAGGGACCAAATCCAGGAGAAAAGGATAGCAAGGCAAAGGGGTAGACATGGGCTTGCTTATTGAAGGATCAGAATGCAAGAGTCCCATAATAACTTTGATAAATAGTATACACATGACCCTATTTTCACTGCTAATGGTAGTGTCTTCTGCCACTGAAAGGTAGGAGCCTGGAGGTTGGCAGAGCACAGTCCCCAGGGCAGAAATGTAACTCTCTCACAAAAGGAATCACAAATGTTTTTGACTGAAGGATTATTTTATGTGCTACAGACATGGAAAGTAGTGATCTTATTCATTTGAGACCAGGGTGCTTTCAGATGGCAGCCATCACACATTGTTTTGTTCATGCTGTGCATCATTACAGTGTACATATTATTTGTCTTGTAGCTATGTAATATTGTAAGAATTGTTTATTCTCAAAAATAGTAAAATTTATTTTTACAAATAATAATTAAAAAAAGATTGCCACTGTGCCGGACAGTCAACTCTCCGAAAATTGCCTTAAAGTTCAATTCTGTATCAATACTGTCCCCTTAAGAAATATTAATCCTATATATAATCAATTGTCAATAAATAATTCTTAAAATAATATGCATATGGAACTGCCTTTCTGAATAAATTTGATGTGTTTGTTATATATTTTAAAGAATGTTTTGTGGTACTGGAAAGATAGTGAAGTCTATAAAGGGCATACTCCCCAAGCATGGGAACTTGAATTCAGATTTTAAGAAGCCAAGCATAGAGTTGAGCCTGTGCCTGGGGGACCGAAGGAAGCCCAGAGACAAGTGAATCCTTGAATGTCATTTGACAGCCAACCTAGACCAACTGATGAGATAAATTTCAGGTTCAGTAAGGGACCTCATCTCAAAAAATAGATGGATCTGTGAGATGGTGCACTGGCTAATGTCAGTTGTTACCCAGCCTAATGACCCAAGCGCTGTCCTTGAGTCCCATTGGTGAAAGGAGAGGATGGATTCTGCCAAGGTGTCCTTTGACCTCTGCACATGTTCTGTGCTCATGCATACCCTCACATACCCACAAATAAATAAATTCACTAACATAATAAATCATTACATAAATAAACATGGCACAAAGAAAGACACCCAGTGTTGACCTCTAACCTCGTGTATACACAGATGTGTATACGTCTACATTAATAAGTGCATACACCACATACATTCAACATATTATACACACCAAAAAATGCTCTGAGGTAAGTCCACAGGCTTCAACCACAGTTCAAATGGTTCTGCTTTAGGACTAGGAACTACTGAAAAGGCCCAGGAAGTACTCACTTATTTACTTGAAAATAATTTTTATATATTGTATTCTGTTTCTGGTTTCCTCTCCCTCATCTCCTCTCAGATTCTCCCTATTTTCTCACTCCTTTGGCTCCATGCCTCTTTTCTCTCTTTCTCTCTAGAGAACATAGACCAGTGAAGAACATACAAACCAGAATAAAACAAAGCAAGTAGAAAAACAGAGAGAAGCCAGGTGGTGGTGATGCATGCCTTCAATCCCAGCATTTGTGATGCAGAGGCAGGTGGATCTCTGGGTCAAAGCCAGCCTAGTCTACAGAATGAATTACAAGACAGCTAAGGCTACAAACCCTGTCCTAAACAACAAAAGTGTAGTTAGAGATTTCTGCCCAGCCAGTCCCTCACCTATTTAGTCCTAAATTATCACACAAAGGTTTATATTAATTACAAGCTGTTTGGCTTGTGGCTCAGGCTTATGACTTGCTAACTTTTGCACATTAAGTTAGCCCATTATTCCTATCTATGCTTATCCATGTGATTTTGTACCTTTTCTCAATGCAGCATTCTCGTTTTGCTTCCTCTGCATTATGTTTGCAACTCTGCCTTTCCTCTCCCAGAATTCTCCTAGTCTGGTTGCCCTGCCTCTACTTTCTGCCTGCTTTCTGGCCAGTAAGTATTTTTTTAAGGAAATACAGGTGAAAAATATTTACAGCATTATTTTACAAGAAAAGAAAGAATAGGAAGTGGGGGTAAAACCAAAGAAAAAACAAAACAACAAAAAAAACATACCCAAACACCACACACACCATAAAAACACAAAGTTGCAAATCATAATAAATAATCAAAACATAAGTGTAGCCAGAAGTTTTGGGCCATCCAGCTCGAGGTCCAGACCTGCAGTCCTGTATCCACTTAGCCCCAAATAATCACAATCAAACAAAGATGTATATTAATTACAAACTTTTTGGCTTATGGCTCAGGCCCATTACTTGCTAGCTCTTTCATCTTAACTCAATCCATTTTCATTAATCTGTGTATTGTCACATGACTTATGGCTTACCCGTCTTTCTTTATATCTTGCTTCCTTACGCAGCTGGATCCTATCTCTTCTGACTCTCATTTCCTACTACTTTATCTGTGCTTGGAATTCCCTCTAAGTTGGTTTGCCAAAGGCCAAAACATTCCCTCTATTAACCAATGGTATTCACAGCATACAGAAGGAAATCCCACATCATACAAGCAAGGTTTAAAAAAAAAGCCAAAGCAAAGCATTCTGAGACATCTCCAAAAACATCACTGAGTTTGTTTGTATTGTCCATCTACTTTTGGACATGGATCTGCCCTTAAATGTTGTTTGTATACTCATTGAAACTGCATTAGAGAAAATTAATCTTTCCTTTTTGAGTGGTTGGCAATTGGAGATAATGTCTTAGTTAGGGATGTGGCCTGTGTTCACTTCCCCTCTTAGCATTGGGACCCTATCAAGTTTGGAAATGTGTAGGCCTTGTGTATGCTGCCACAGCCTTTGTGAGTTCATATTGTGCCAGTTCTGTTCTATCTGGGAGATACAGTTTCCTTGGTGTCATCTATTCCCACTGGATCTTACAACCTTCTTGCCTCCTTTTCCTCCTGAGCCCTCGGAAGAAGGTTATGATAGAGACATTCCATTTAGAACAGAGTGTTCTAAGATCTCTCACTTTCTAAACATTTTCCATTTACTGGTCTTTGTATTTATTCCCATCTCCTGCAAGAGGAAGCTTCTCTGATGATGGCTGAGTAAGACACTGGTCTATGAATATAGAAGATTGTTGTTATTTGTTTGTTAATATTTATATTAATTTTGAAAACTTTCAGCTAGATCTCAAATATAACATAATAACCTGAGGAAGCTTTATTTGCCATCACCAGCATTGACATTGCTGAGTCTCAGTTAAACACATACACCTTCACACTTCCTGTTTCATTCTTAATTTTTCTAAAGAGTAAAACCTTTCACATCACATTTTCCAAAAAATTTCGGCAGATTCCATGGAAAGATTTTTAAAAAAACACCCTTCTTCCTCTTTAAAAATATCACCTCCATAGTAATCAATATTTGGGAAACCAAGGCTGTCTTCCCTGAAGAGAAGACCATGTCCAAATCCCAAGTAAAACAGGAGTCTTCAAAGGAGAGCTTCAAGGTTTGTCCAAATGTCTGGTTTGTCATGTCTGAAATGCAAAGTGTTTAGGAAGAGTATGGCTGAGAGGAATGGGTCTGGTGATAGAGCCACATGGGATAGCTAGGTGTGTGGCTTTAACTGCAGGTGCCTTGCGAGGATGCTGAGAGAGGGGGAAATGCAGGATGTATGTGGTCCAATCTCATCAGTATTTCCGAAGACCCTCCTTGGCATCTGGGGAGTGGCTCCAGGCTGCATGCTAAATTACAGATGGATAATTCTTCTCAACCCATTTCCTTTTCTCTCTCTCTGACAGGGGATGCTTTTTGAGAAGCTGGGACTATGTTATGCACCCCAGTTTGCCAGTTTTCTGCATGATCTGAAGCCACTCAAGAGAGATCCTGATGTTATAGTCACAGATCTTCACTTTGGGACAGTCCCTGTAAAACTGTATCAGCCCAAGAAACACTCCTCCATTCCTAGGCCTGGCATTATCTTCTTTCATGGGGGTGGAACAATCCTGGGGAGCTTGAGTAAGAAAGTTTTTCTTCTGCCTTCTTTAAGCCTCCTGTCACTCTGCTAAATGGGCTTGAAAGAATGGTCATTTTGTGTAAGCTGGATAAATGGCTCAGTAGTTAAGAACACTCGCTGTACTTCCAGAGGACCCAAGTTTGGTTTCCAGTGTCCATCTGGGGCATCACAAATAGCCTGTTACTCTAGCTCCAAGGGATCTAGCTCCTTCTTCTAGTCTCCATGGTTACCTTCACATGTGTGTACAACACATACACACAAGTAAAAGCAAAATAAATCTTTAAAAAGGATGGTCATTCTTACTGGAAGACAGTTGACTATTATGATCAAGAAAACCCAGGGCAATTAGTAAGCACAGATCACTTTGGTGGCTGTTCCTAAATTGATGAGAATACCCTTTTCACATACTGAGTGACTGTAATCTATTCACTTTGGGTGTTTTACATAAGTGATGGAGTGCATTAGGTCATGAGCATCTTGGAGAATGTTGTTCTTGCACTCACAGAAGCAGAATAGTGAGAAGCTGGAAGGATATTTACTCAAAAGTCAGAAGCTACTTTATGACCTCAGCTAGCTCAGCCACTTTGCTTATAAGAAGAAAATGAATATGAAGGCTGAAGAAAGAAAAATGTCTTAGTAAATGTGATGTTTGATTTCATTTTCCAGGAACTCACCACAGCGTATGCTTACGTTTGTCCAAGGACTGTGACTCTGTTGTTCTAGCAGTTGGGTAAGAAAGGGGATAATGGGAGCACTTAGGCAGATAGCCCTGATTTGTAGTGACAGGGTCTGAAGTTTGAATCTAAAAAAAAGGAATTGGAGAGGAGAATCGGGGAGGGCTAGGCTGTGAGAACCTAATAATAATAAGAAGCAAGGAATGGAGGAGAGAGACCCAGTGGATTGGACCTCCTTACTTGGTTCATAAAATATTTGTGGATAAAGGCAACATTTCACCTTGTATTTTGGAAGTTGGTGGGAATGGGGATAGCACTTTGATTTTGGTTGGAAGAGTTCTTTAGATCTAACATCCCTGCCCACAGTGGACAGGTAACATCTCCTATGCCTAAAGTCTGCAGTCTCCTGCATGACCACTGGAAAGTTTAAACAATATCACATTTATTCTCAAGTGGGATGGCAAGTGCTTTCTCTGAGCCTATGTAGCAGTCATAAAGGCTTTATATCTGCCACCTACCATGTATTTGGGTCCTTGCCTATATTCTCCTATTCAGGCTTCAAAGGGATTTGAGATGCAAGATGATGTTAGACAAGGGTGCTTTGGGCTTGGCTGAGCATTAAGCATAATCTATGGTCCTTATTTTTTCTTTAGATACAGAAAATCTCCCAAATACAAGCACCCAGCGATGAAAAACGACTGTGTGGCAGCCACCACCCAGTTTTTGAAATCGTTGCATCTGTATGGAGTAGATCCAGCTCAGGTTGTGGTCTGTGGTGACAGCATAGGAGGAACGATAGCCACTGTGTTATGTCAACTATTTTTGAACCGACCAGATCTTCCCCGGATCCGGGCTCAGGTTTTGATCTACTCCTTACTGCAAACCGTAGATTTTTGGAGCCCTTCTTATCAACAGAACACCAACATCCCACTGCTCTCTTGGAATCTGGCCTTTTACTCTTGCTGTTGTTACCTAGACATTAAGGCATCTTGGAAAAGTGTCATCAAAAATGGTGCCCATTTGCCTCCAGAAATCTGGGAGAAATACAGAAAGTGGTTGGGTTCAGAAAACATCCCAGAGAGGTTTAAGAAGCGAGGCTACCAATGCATAACTCCAGGACCTGTGAATGAAGATGCTTACCAGGAGTTAAGTTATACACTGACCTCAATATACTCACCCCTCATTGCAGAAGATGATATAGTGTCTCAGCTCCCAGAAGCCTGCATTGTGAGCTGTGAGTATGACCTTATCCGGGACCATTCACTCTTATATAAGAAGAGGCTGGAAGATCTGGGGGTGCCTGTGACATGGCATCATATGGAGGATGGTTTCCATGGAGTACTTAATACTCTTGACTTAGGCTTCTTGAGCTTCCCTTGCTCCTCAAGGATTATGGATGTGGTTGTCCAGTTTATTAGAAAATTGTGATCCTCATCCCTCCCTGTTGGCTCCTAGTCTAGGTCCTAGAAGAAAATAATGTATGCTCTTTATGATGAACAGAGAGGAGACATGTTAAGGAGAATGGAGTGAAGCTCTGTGTTCTTGTTCACTTTTGGGGAAAATCTGAGCTGACCATCATCAGCATCCATTTGAGAGACTGAATCTATGTATGAAGCTTGTCCATAATTTTCTTAGCTAGAAGTCAATCATACAGATTGACCGTATCATTGATGTATCTGACTGACTTGACCTTGAAGAAAACAGGTGTGTTGTGTACAATCTCATTAGGTTTTGACAGTGTGGCCCAGAATGTAGAACTCTGATATCCCAATCAGCTAGTTGGTGGGTGATCAGTGGTGGTGACACTCTCTGGGTACTTAAGCTGAAAGTGATAAGATAATGGACAGATTCCCTCTCATGTATGGCTCCTAAATAAAGACATTTGAAGATGGACAGAGAAGCCAGAAGTTCTGGGTGACAGAGTTGGATTCCCAACAAATGGCCCTAAAGTGATATTATAAATATTAAAAGACCAAAGTTAGAGGGAAGCTGAGTTCAACCAAACTCAGACCATATTCAGAGTGGAAATTCTAAAGAGAGCCAAGAGAATGATGTGTTAGTGCAGACTACTAGTTCTAAGACAAAGAATCAATGCATACTGCCCCAAGTAGATGTAAAATGGATTGATATATGTATTGGAATATCAAGTATAAATCATATATGGTCTGATGTAAGGACTTACTAGATAACCGTCACTTCTTATCTCTGCCCTTCTCTAATCCATGCTGATGTCTTCACTCAGTACAGTGGTTCTTAATAATTTCTGGTTAAGTTCTTTAGTAGTTATGCTCATTTTCATGGGTGTATCTATTTTTTTTTCTCAGCAGTCTCAACAAAAATTTCAGAGCTACTTAGTGTTTTTTACTGGTTCTGAGCTGTGTATCATGGTTACAAACAAGAGAATAGAAATTTTTGACCAAGAAGTCCAAGGACTATGCTATCCTTGGAGTAGAGTATGTGTAGTTGGTTGGTTTTTACTCTTTGGTTCTTTGGGAGTTTCACCACTCAGCTCCCAGATAAAACACACACAGAGGCTTATGCTTTCTTATAAATGCACAACCTTAGCATGGCTTGTTTCTAGCCATTTTTTCTTAAATTATCCTACCTACCTTTTGCCTCTGGACTTTTACCTTTCTCTATTTCCTTCTTATTCTGTGTCTCACTGTGTGACTGTGTGTCCGTGTGTCTGGCCCCTTCTTTTCTTGCTCCTATGTCTTTAATCTCAGATTTCTCTTCCTATTTATTCTCCCTGCCTGCCACCTGTGCCTATTTCTCTCTCTACCCAGCCATTTATCAGTCAGCTCTTTATTAAACCAATCAGGTATTTTAGACAGGCAAAGTAACATAGCTTCATAGAGTTAAACAAATGTGGCATAAAAGAATGCAACATATTTTTTTGCATCATTAAACAAATGTTCCACAGCATAACTAAAAGTAACACATTTTAAAATAATACTCTACCAACAAATATGGAATAGCCTCCCTGATATTTAAACTGAATTGGGGGTGAGGGTGGAAAAGCATTGAATACTTCCCTAATGGAAAGCTATATGGATGTGAGTAGACATTAGTATTCACTCTACTGTGGAAGTGAAATAGAGGCCCAAATGAATCACATTTCATGGAAGTAGCAAAGTAGCAAGAGATTCTAGAGAAAAGATAATCAGCTGCCCCATGGAAGTAAAAAATCCCTTTTAAGGAGATGACCATGTGGTCCCCTGTTTTTAGGGGGAATTTTTTGCCTCTTGTTTACCAGCAACTTTCACAGGCCAGCAACCAAGTTTACTCATAGTAGAATCCAAACATGCCTTAACTTCCTTTCAGTTCATTGTGCTAAAATATGGTCGGAAAGGTATTCTCATGGGTGGCTTCTTGAGACAGTCATAGCAAACTAGCAGGTGGCTTTGGAGAAAAGTAGAAACTAGCCACTGAAATATATATTGTAGAAAGCAATAGAATCCTCAGAGCAGGGTCCTCTCTGAGACAGGTCTTTGGGTTGAGGCTGAGTAGGACTTCAGACTGAAGTGGGTTCCAGCCACAAGGAACATGGATTGGCCTTCCAGATAGATGGGTTCTTGTCTCTTCTATTGGGAGGAGATAAAATTGATAAGCTACTGGAAGACTGCCCAGTGGAAATGGATGAGGACATCTTAGGGCTGAGAGTGCACTTTCACAATGTTTCTTCTGTAGATCAAGAAGTAGACAAAAGACTTTTACCTTAGTAGCTGGTTGGGGACCCTAGTAGTAAACCTGTATACCTTTCTGCTAACGTATTCATTTCTGTCATCATTGCAAGGCATTCATGAGGACCAATTCCTCATATGAAAAGTGTTGAACCTCTTTATTCTTTGCACCAGTTCTACAGAATGATTGTTCTTTTCTTTCCATTTTAATTTGAGACAGGATCTCACCATGTAGACCAGGCTGCCCTTGAATTCGTAATCATTTCCTTCCTTCATGTTTTATTGCACCGACTCTAGTTAGTATATAATAAACATGCAGAGCTGGATACTGGGGAAAAGCTGAAATATTGGAAACAAACCACAGTCACTTCTCCCCCAGCCAACTCCTCAGGCCTGTCTCCAGGAATCCTCTAATGGCAAGCCCTTCTGTCCTCAGCCAAAGAGGAAGAAAAGTGTTGGGAAAGTCGAAAATCCTGCTTTTGCTCCTCCCAGCTCTCTTAACTTCCTCTCTCCACATTCCTGAAGCTGGAATTAAAGGTGTGGATCACCCCTCCTTGACCTGGTTTGGCTCTAGGGTTAACTCTGATATTCCAGATTAATTTTATTAAATATATATCACCACAATGTTTGGCTTCAAAGTGAATATTATTTTGGGGAGACAGACTAATACTCTATACCATAAACTAACCTAAAATTCACTATGAAACCCAAGCTGATCTTGAACTCACAGTGATTCTTCTGCCTCAGCCTCCCAATTGCTGAGATTACAGATGTGAGCATTGTATCCAATGTTCTCAACATCACCTTTAAATAAGGGAGCTGAGGCTCTCAGAGATTAATAACACTATTTTTTTAATTTTTCCCAGCCCAACTCAAAGCCAGCTGATTAATTCAATGTCCAAGCCTATGTTGTGCTCCCACTGAATATCATGGCCTGCCTGGCAAGAAAACTGTTAGTTGTACCCAGTGAACTATTAGCCAAAACATGAAGTTATTTTCCTTTCTATTATTCATTAAAATAAAGGAGATACCAAGACATCTGGAATCATTTCTCATACACAGATGTCAGATTTTATCTGACTTGTGTTAGGATAAAAACATCAAGTATTTTTACTATGTGGGTCTTCTGCTTTATTGACTGTAGCGTTTTTCAAGACTGGATGGCTTTGACCAGTACAGAAGCCCCCTTGGATTCACTACTAAAGTGGTCAGCTGAGAAGTTGAAAACCACATGCTTTTAGGCACAGACACTTTGAGCTAAGAGTGTTTTTTCAGTAAACTCCAAGTACTTCTTTAGAAAACCCTTTCTGTTAGCGCATGACCAGAACCATCTGATAAAGAACAGAGGGCTGCATCCTAAGTTGCTTTCTTTTTTGCTTCAGACAGGGTGTCATGTGTTCTAACCTGGTCTTAAACTTGTTCTATAGCTAAGAATGGCCTCGAACTTCTGATCTTCCTATCTGAGCAGAAATTATAGGCATATACATCCAAGTTATATAGTGCTGGAGACCAAACCCAAGGCTTCATACCTGCTAGACTAGCACTTGACCTGCAGAACCACATTCTAAACCCACCACACTGCTTTCTTTTTGTAGACAATTGAGATAGGAAGACTTGGGACATACTAAAACTAGTCAAATTTGTCTCTGCTGCTCTTCATCCCACTTTGTCTCCACCATCTGTGACAAACAAGACTCCCTGGCCCTTATCTCCTTATTCCCTGAACTCTGAACCAAGTAACTGCTTGCTTGTTTATCTTAGGTCAGGCTGTGCTAATGGCCCCATAGTCCCCAGGGCTATGACAGCAATAATCCATTTCTCACATTGCATGACCTTCATGGGTCAAAGAGGAGTTCCACTTTTACCCCCATTTACCCCAATAAAGTAAGGGACAGGCTCTAGCCAAAACATCTTTAGTATTGTGACAAAAGGAAAAAAGTATGGTAATCCTCATCCATCTATCCAAATTTTTGTTCTGAGGGATGTGCATGGTTTCTGTTCACATGGCCAGAACAGGCACATGACCAAACCTAATCTCAATGAGGCAGAGATGTAAACTGCTCCCCAGGGGATAATTTTAGAACTTGGTATACTTAAAATCAGAATGTCTCAATTTCCTTACTTTAAATAAAATTCACCTTATGGCAGAGGGCCTGGCTCATCTATAGGGAGCTTGTTCAGCATGCATGAGGCCATAGGTGCAGCACCCAAACCACTTTCCAGTTACATTAATGAGGCCCGAATACATCTTCCTTCTAAGTAAAATCTTAAAACATTAGAAATATGTGTAACTTTTACTTTTAAAATTAAGATTTACTCATTGCTTATGTGTATGAATGTTCACCTGCATGCATGTATGTGCATCACAAGTTCAGTGCTTGGGAGTAGGCACTGAAGAGAGCATCAGATCCCCTGAAACTTTAGTAGCCATAGCTGTACCAGCACTCTGTAGACCAGGCTGGCCTTAAACTCAGAAATCTGCCTCCCAAGGGCTGAGACTAAAGGCATGTGCCCCACCACCATCCAGCTACTTTGATATTTTTAAATGTAATGTTGCAAATCCTTTAAAAAAATGCTTCTCCATATTTGCATATGTATGTATAGGAAATATATATATATGGAAAAATATATATTATTCATATTGAGAGATGCTTTTAGCAAGCATTATTACATAAAATATATTATTCTCTACATGTTATTCATCAAGTGCTGTGGGATAGTCTTTCTGTATGCTGTGAATAAATGTTGCTACCATTGGTTAATAAAGAAGATGCTTTGGCCTATAGTAAGGGAGAATATAGCCAAGCAGGAAATCCAAGCAGAGATCACAGGAAAAAGAAATGCAGAGTCAGAGGAGATACTGTAAGTTACTGATTGATCAAGATGTAATAGAACACAGGGATGATACATAGATTGATAGATATGAGTTTATTTAAAATGTAAGAGCTATCTAGTAATAGCCTGAGCCACAGACCAGTTTGTAATTAATATTAAGCCTCAGGGTAATTATTTTATAAGTGGCTGTAGGACCTCAGGACTTGGCAGGACATAGAATATTTTCTACCTACAATCATGTGCTGTTTCAGCCAATAATTTATCTTAGAAACCTAATTTAGTAAATACAGATTTGTCTTAGTTTTGTTTCTTTTATTATTTTTTAAGTTAGTATGTATGTATTTGTTTGGGGGAGTGTACATGTGAGTTCAGGTGCCCAAGGGGATCCCCTGGAGTTGGAGTGACATGCGTCCTAGGAACCAAATTCAGGTCTTCTGGAATAGCAGAAAGTGTCCTTAGGCACTGAGCCACCTCCCCAGCCCTGATCCCCTTTCTCCTTCTCATTCAGTCTAGATCTCCAATCTGTGGAGTGGCATTGCTTGCTCTCAACTATGCTAACCCGGAAATCTTTTCCCAGACACGCCTAGATAGTCATTTCCATAGTTACTCTAAATCTCACCAAGATCAATCATCAGATCTAGTGAGATGGCTCAGTGGGTAAAAGCAACCAATAGCAAGCCTCCCAACCTGAGTTAAGACTGTTACAGCCTCTGAACTCAAATAAACAATAGTTCATGTTTTACCTCTGACATCCTTGTTGCTACATTACAAAGCAAAGGATGCCTGAAGTCAATGAACCAGCTACTCACTGCATAAGCTGCCAGGGTTTGTTCTGTTCTCTGGGCTGAATTCCTAGACACAATGCTACAACTGCCTGTCTTGTTTTGAAAATTAATTAACAAGGTTGGATTAGGTAAGGACAGGCCTGGGATTCAGTTTCTAATTACTTTTATGCCTAGTGAAATTCTCAAAAAACGGAGGAGCAGCTGCTTCCCTAGCAGAGTACTTGCCTAGCATGAGCAAGGCTCTGGGTTCCATCTCCAGCACAGAAACAAAGCCAAATCCCACAAACAAACAAACTACCTTAAGGGGAAGTCTTTATCAAAATGAAACATTCTGTGTATGTCATCACTTCAAAACTATTTCTTTAAAGATTTATTGTTATTATTTTGATTGTGTGTATGTGGGTGAGTGGGAGAACTTGTATGAATGTGAGTACAGATGCCAGTGGAGGCCAGAGGCTTTAGATTCCCTGGACCTGGAATTTCAGATAGTGCTTAGAGTCAAGTCCCCTATAAGAACAGTGCATGCTTAACTATTAAGCCACCTTTCCGGCCCCAGCAGAACCATTAATGGAGAGACACATTCTGGCACTGGGGAAGCAATTTGATTGCTGGAATACTTGCTCAGTGTGCACAAAGTCTCATTGCCAAATAAAACTGGGCATAGTGGTGCACAGCTGTAATTCCTGTAAAACACTCAGGAGGTAGAGGCAGAAAGTCCTGGTACTGAAGTTTATTTCTTCCAAATAATACGCTTAAGCCATACAAGAGAGAAAGTGGTGGCAATGAGAACAGATTCTGTTTTTTTCTTTTTTGTAAGACCAATGCCCCTGCCGAGGAAGTAAATGGTTATAACAAGATTTCTGGCCCCATCTGGCCAGTGGTCCAAACTCACAGACCTGCAGTCATAGAGTGACTATCTGCCCACCACTGCTTAGCCCCTCCCCCAAAATGACTCAGATACTAATATTAATTTTATCCTGCTGGGCCTATGTCTCAGGTATATTGATAGCTGGCTCTTTCATCTTAATTCAAATCATCTCCATTAATCTGTTGTGCCATGTGGCTCATGGCTTACCTATTTCGTTACATTTTGCCTCATAAGCCACTGGATCATCTTTCTCTTAACTCTGCCTTCCTCCTACCTATGCTCCAATTCCTCCACCTACCTAAATGGTGCCTGCACAGGCCGAAACGGTCCCTTTATATAAAGAATGATATTAACAGCATACAGAGAGACGTTCCCACATCAGATGGTCCTCTTAATCTTGTAGTTTTCCTGCTTGTCAACAAAGAGCTCATCTCTAGCCTACCACTCTCTTAATGGGAGCTGGGATTAAAGTCCATGTTTTCCTGAGATTCAGTTAGAGAGATGCTATCTATCAGATTCACAGCAAAGCCCCTGGGGGTTAATGGGTTCTTTTCTGGGCCACATGGAATAGAAAGAGAAGTCAATGGAGTGTTCATCCCTTAGGTCTTGCTGTAGATGTTATCTTCTCTGAGTTGCCTCTGTACTAGCAGTGGTAGGTTCTTTCCTAGCACACTACAATCCCTCCTCCACAGTCCTGAGCACATACTGTTCTGATTATACAATAACTGTGTTGAATTAAAGTGTCCGTTAACTTCTCAGATGGTTGAAAAACCATCTCTGGAGAAAGATAGTATCATTATGGACTTTAAATCACTTTCACAAATAACTTTTACATATCAAGCAGATAAGAAAAGTAGGTAATACAAATCTGCTGAAGTTATAGGAAAGGGAGGAAAAGGGAGGGAGGGAGGGAGGGAGGGAGGGGGATGGAGAGCCAACTCAGTAGTTATAAATTTGAATTGATCTTGCAGAGAACCTGGATTAGGTTCCCAGGTTCAGAGAATCCAGCACCTCCTTCTAGCCTTTGTAGTAACTGCATGAACATGGTACTTATACATTCATGCAGACAGCCACACATACACATAAAATAAAATGAAAACATTTTAAAAACACAGACCCTGTGTGAATTTCTGCTAGGTCCTTTGCATATACATTATGGTCATGCAGTCTTGTGTCCTTAGGGTCTCCTAACAGTGGGAGTAGGGGTGTCTCTGACTCTTGCCTGTGCTTGGGACCCTAGTCCTCATACTGGGTGGCCTCATCCAGCCTTGATATGAGGGTTTGTACCTAGTCTTATTGTATCTTGTGATGCTATGTTCAGGTGATGTCCTGGGAAGGTTTGCTCCTCTGACCTCAAGGGGAAGAAATGAGTGTAGGGGAGTGGATCTGAGGGAGAGGTGAGATAGAGGAGGGACTGGGAGGAGTGGAGGACGAGGAAAATGTACTTGGGAAGAAGAAAGACACACAGTTATCTCATAGGCCTGCTGAGCATCTGAGCATCTCAAAAAGGTAAAATCTAAATTTGAAGGCTAGGATAGGACACTATAAATGGTAACTTAAACTTTTGGAAAGTAAAAAAGACAAAATAAAAATCAGAATTGTAAAACTCTCTCTCTCTCTCTCTCTCTCTCTCTCTCTCTCTCTCTCTCTCTCTCTCTCTCTCTGATATATGTGTACATGAATCAAACAGAAATTCTAAAATTTACAAATAAAAAAAAATCACAACATTTTATTTTTGGAAAATATATCCCAGGCTTGCCTAGGACTTGTTATTTTGCTGACTTGCCTTCTGAATGTTGAGAATTACAGATTTGTGCCAGTTACTTGGGTGTATACAGGTTTTATTTTTTATTGGACATATCTGAAGAAGACATGTGAGGTGGACTCTAGGTAGAACTGTTTGAGTCAACATGAACAGAGGAATAGAAAATAACCATTGGAGTACAGGGCACTGTGGACAGGGTGATAAAGTATAACAGGTACTTATTGATGTCCCAGAAGGGGAGAAGAGGGATGGATGGGTCAATACTTTAATAGACATTACTGAAAGCTGCCTGAATAGTTGAAAAATTTTTATCCACAAATCACAGTAGTACATAAATAACATAAAGCAATTTACCCCAACATATACCAGAAAGAAGCTGCAGAGAATGAGAGAAGATTGAAAATAAATGTTGGGCTAGGCCTGATGGTGCAGTCTTTAATTCCAGTACTGGGGAGGCAGAGCAGGAGGATCTCTGTGATTTCAAGGCTAGCCTGGTCTACAGAGTGAATTCCAGGAGCTACATAGAGAGACCCTGTCTTGAAACCCAGAAATTAATAAATAAACAAACACTGAACAAAACAAAAACCCATCTACTAGGTTGGTGAGATGGCTCAGTGAATAAAGTGCTCGCATAATAAGCTTGGCAACCTAAGTTTGAGCCTCAGACTTCACACAAGAGGCCTGATGTAAGTTGGAGAAAATGGTCACCAGTTAAGAGCACTTACTGCTCTCACAGGGAACCCAGACCCACATGGTGGCTCACAACCATATGTAACTCCAGTTCTGAAGAATCAGACATCCTCTTTTGACTTCTCTGGGAACCACATACACACATGGTCACATATTTGTAAAACCCATGCATAACATAAACAAATAAAAAAGTTGTCCTCTGACCTCTTGTTGCTGTGGAATAAATGCACCCACACTCTCCTGTGCATATTCTCTCTCTCTCTCTCTCTCTCTCTCTCTCTCTCTCTCTCTCTCTCTGTCTCTGTCTCTCTCTCTCCCTCCCTCCTTCCCTCCCTCTGTCTGTCTGTCTGTCTGTCTCTGTCTTTTTCACACACACACACACACACACACACACACAATTAAAAAAACAATTCAAAACTCAACCACCTTAAAATATTTAACAGGGAGGGTCAGGCTAAATTGTGGTAATATATTGTATATTTAATAAAATCAGCCTGGAGTAGCAGAGAACAGAATGACACACAGTCAAGCAATGAAGGTTAGATAGTGATGATTCACACCTTTAATTCCATCACTTAGGAGATAGATCTTTGGCCTAACAACCAACAATAGTAGCTCATACTTTTAATCCTAACTCTAGGATTATGATACAGAGTTTAATCAGGAAGTAAAATAGCTAGGAGGGAAAGATAAGGCAGGAGAAGACAGAGATTAATTAATTAATTAATTAATTCATCCATTCTGTAGAAGCAACCAGTCAAACTGAGGACCCTTGAAGATAGTACTTACCCTGTTTGGCCTGAGAAGTTGGCTGGGTAGGAATTACTATGGTCTGTTTCCTCTTTCTGATATTCCAACTTTCCCCCAATATCTGGCACTGGATTTTCATCATATGCTAACTAGAGTTCATGCAATACTAAATATTTGACACAAAAGCCTGACAACATGAGTTTGATCCTCATGACCCACAGTAGAAGGAAAGAACCAATGTATATATGTCCAAACATGTACATCATACACACAAACTAAAATAATAAAATAAAAACATAAAAAAGAATTAGTAGTTTGCCTGATGGTTATTTTCTCAGCAGTAACAATAAAAGTCAGGAAAGAGTGGAATGATCCATTCAAAGTGTGAGAAAATTAACCACCAGCAAGAATTCTGTGTTTAGGGGCTGGAGAGATGGTTAAGAGCACTGACTGTTCTTCCTGAGGTCCTGAGTTCAATTCCCAGCAACCACATGGTGGCTCACAACCATCTATAATGATATATGGTACCCTCTTTTGTATACTGCATACATAATAAATAAATTGTTATGCCAAAAGTTGCGACCCCGGAGAGACCACCAGAGACAAGGATGTAGCGGAATGCAATAGCAAGGTTTATTGATGTAAATACAAGCCATGGCAGAGAACCCAGTCCAGCTCTTGCCATAGCAACATCAGGAGGGGCTCCTGAGGGGAGCTTAACAGCCACTTTTAAAGGGAAAAATCACAATTTGGGGTTATTCTAGTACAAGGTTGTGTGCTGACAGCTAATCTGGGGAATTTCTCCTTGAATCTGGGCCCAGGAATGATGGTGGTGTATTTTGACTAGAGCATTTGGTGGTCAGATAGCAGGTTCAGGGGGGTATGGATTCTGCAGGTGGAACTTAGGTCATGCTGCCCCTCTGTGAACAGCAGTTTTTAGCAATAGTCTCTGGGAACTGGGTGAGGGAATCTTTCTCAGGGCTCTGTCTGCTTTAGTTCTGCATAGTTCTCTAAAATGGAAGACTCCTTTTAGTCCTGGACCCCACCTGGATCATCCAAGTGTCCAGCTCATTCTCTCCTAGAACTGGGCAAGCCCCTGTTAGGAATGTGGAACTGAACTCTATTTTATCTCTATGGCTACTAGAATACAAAATGGCATTTCTTGAGCTAAGTTTACTCTCTTAAAAATAAATATTTAAGAAAAATAAAATAAATGGGCTAATCTTTTTACAAAAAAAGAATTCTTACTCTAAATGTTGTATTGGTGTTCCCCATTTTGAGAATACAGCATGTCTCAATTTAGACATCATTGCATGCCCTTCTGTGTAATCTTCTGGTTCCCCAGATATAATACTTTTGTTGGCTTTTTTGGCATTGTTTCTTAACAACGTCTTCTTATTTCAAATACTACAGAACCAAAAGTGTGTTAATGAGCTTTCAAAAAATGAAACATTCTTTTTAAAAAATCTGTTATGGGGCTGGAGAGATGGCTCAGTGGTTAGAGCGCTGACTCCTTCTACAGGATCCGGCTTCAATTTCCAGCATCCACATAGAAGCTCACAACTGTCTGTAACTCCAGTTCCAGGGGATCTGACACTCATGGCAAAACACCAATGTACATAAAATAAAACTTAAATAATTTAAAAAAGAATTCTGCGTACAATAAAAAATGTTCTTCAAAGTGAGAACAAACAGAATGTTATTGGATAAAATAGAAACAGAAGGAGGTTGATGCAATCAGAACTGAATCAAAAAGGAAATTTATTATTCAGAAGAGAAAAATGATCTCACATTGGAGGTTAGAGATACAGGAGGGAATTTTAAAAGTATAGCAATCAGAGGATAAACCAAGGCCATCCAGTCTCTTCTTCAACCAAGGAGTCTGAGGACAGAATTCAGGCCATTATTGGCAACTGCCTCCATCTCACTGGTCTGTTTCTGATCAAACATGTGGGCAAGATCCAAAAGTGCCCCTCAGTACAGCTGTTTCTATCTAAGAGAAAGGGGAATTGGGGGGTATTCTGGTTGCACTTCTTAACCCAGAAGCTCTCTGAGCACATCCATTTCTAGATTTTCAGGTGTCTTATGCGAATAGCTGAAAACACCATTAGTACTTGTGATTATTTCAGTTTTTATCCTCTGCCTCTGGCTCTGACTCTTTCTAGGAATGCACCTAGAGTCAGCTCATGACCACAAAACTCAGAACTGATTGGAGGGAGTTTTTGATGACTGGTAAGGGAGACTTCTTTTACCCATTTCAGGAGCTGGGGATATATACATACCTATATGTAACAATATCAAAAAAGAACATCTCAATGGATGCAGTGGGACAAGCCTTTCATCCCAGTGCTCAGGAAATCAGAGGCAAGTGGATCTCTTTGAGTTCAAAGCCAGCAAGATCTACATTATAATACTCAGTCTCAAAGCAAAACAAAAATTTAGTTACCTACAAGGGTTGTGTAGTGGCTTCTCTCTATTCTAATTATGTATGTATGTTAGAGTATGAAGCTTGCTTCCTTTCTTTGAACAAAACACTATCACAACAGATAAATTCAGAAGAATGAGTGAGAATGCAACTGATTTTTATCAAGCTCAGGCATTAAACGTATTTGCTAAATGAATAAATAAACAAAACCATGCCATTCTTCTCACACATTTTTTGAGGGAATAAAATTATGTCATTTTTTCTTACTTCAAAATTAATAAGTCTATTTAAGATTTATGTTTCAATTTTTAATATGGCAAATATAAAAAGCAGTCTGACAAATAAAAAGTCAGTTGACATACCCCAAAGTACAGCTGTATTAGTCAGGGCTCTCTAGAAGAACAGAGTCAATGAAATGAATATGTGTTACAAAGGGAATTTATTTGGTTGGCTTATGTGATGCAGGCTGGATAGTCCAAAAATGGTTAGGTGTACATGCTGAAAAGACTAAGAACCTGCTGGCCCTTTTATTCATGTTTCTGGATGCCTCAGTCTGGTGCCAAATCCCTGAAAGACTTCTGAAGAGCCACTGGATGAAAGCCTGAATAAACTCAGTTCTCATGGTAGCAGAGTACAGTGGTGGTAACAATGGATAGATGTACTTGGCAGCAAGAAATAAAGGCTGACATGAGTGGCCCCCTCTTCTCTCAGATTTTTTTTTTAATCTCTGGACCAGAGCTGAAAGGTGCTGTCCACTGTGGAGGAACACTCTCCCCCCTCAGCTATTCTTTCCTAAAAATACTTACTCGCAGAGGCATTTCTATTAGTGGATTCTAACCCAATCAAATTGACAACCAAAATTAATTCTCACAATGCATTTGCCAATTCTGTGATATAAATATTCCTGTCATGACTTCTTTTAAGCAACTAATATAATTTCACAGCATTCAGAGGATATGACAACTGCTACCACAGGAGGTCACAGCCTGGTTATAGCTCCATGCAATATAATGTTTATAAAGAGGTCCTGGAGTAGGGCTGAAGAGATGGTCCAGTTCTTAAGAGCACTGACTGCTGCTGTAGAGAACTCGGGTTCAGTTCCCAGCAGCCATGAAGTAACTCACAACTGTCTGTAATTGAAGTTCCAGGGGATTCTACATAGTCTTCTGGGTTCTGTAGGCACTTAAGTACATGTGTATGAGACACACACACACACACACACACACACACACACACACCTGAAAAAAGAACTTGAAATGAGACCCAAAATATTGAAAACCACTGCCCTATGGAAATATCTATTCCTGGGCATCAGAAAGTGGTACTATGGTGATTAGTCTTGATTGTCAACTTGATTGATTGAATATATAATGTCAAGGAGATTAATGTAGTTCACCCCAACTGTGACTATGATGACTATCATGTAATGCAATGATTCCTTGAGGAATCTGTCATTGGTGGGTGGTGAAATGAAGAAGGTAGCACCTAGCTGAAGGAAGTAAGTAACTGAGGGTCTGTCTCTGGGGCTATATTTTATACTGATCTCTTTCTGTATGTGCTTCTCTCTGTTTCTTGTCTATTGTGAAGTAGTGTTAGTTCATATCACTACAAAATGACTACATAGTAATAGAAAATGCTACTTGTATGGAATCTGTCAAAAAAACAAAATGCAGTCATTATTTTACTTCCTAACCAGATGGAATCCAGGTGCCTTGGATGAAGGGTCCCTGTTTGTATGCCAGATTAAAAAAAACAATACCAAGAGACCCTGATAAACAACTTGACTGTCAAGATCACATCTACAAGACCATCTTGTTGGTGATAAGTGGTTCTAATTGCAGCCTAGAGACTGGTCTTGCTCAACCACAAACCTGAGGTCAAGAATGCTGCTAGGAAGACCATCTAGCAAAGCTAATTTACACACCACTACCCATAAGCACCTCAGAAACCTATGAGCCTTGGTTCCAAAACATCCATGTGCCATTCTCCTTTCAGCCATTAACACCTGTTCCCCAACTCCTTATTTCAGCTTTTCTAGATGTGTCTATAATCCACTATCTCATGCTCATCTCAGATTGGAAAATATTTATTCCTGAATAAATTATTTTCTTAAAGTTTAGAGTTGTAATATTAAAGATAAACCTCAAACTAGAGAGGTGGTTTGTTGGTCACAGAGAGGACCCAGGTTCAGTTCCCAGCATCAGGCAGTACACAGCAACTTATAACTCCAGAAGATCTGATACCCATTGTGGAGTCAATTTCTTTTTCTACCTTATTAGCTTCCAAAGGCCAAATTTTGGTTATCAGGCTTGCATGGTAAACCCTTAACCCTTTGAGACATCTTTCCTGCAAGGAAACTTTGTGTGTGTGTGTGTGTGTGTGTGTGTGTGTGTGTGTGTGTGTGTGTGTGTGTGTTGCACCCATGTGGTACCACTGTGCCTTTACCATAGCTACTTCAGACAAAAGTTTCTTCTAAGGATGAACAGACAGTTTAGTGTTTAAGATCACTGGTTGATCTTCCAGAGGACCCAGACTCAATTCCTAGCACCCACCTGGTGGCTTACAAATTCCTGCAACTCTTGTTCCACATGATCTGACAGTCTCTTATAGCCTCCATGGGCAATAGGTATGGGTGTAGAACACATGTAAGCAAAATACCCTTACATATAAAATTTAATTTTAAACAGTTTCCTCTATTAGTACCTTTTTGTTAACTCTTTTCTTTTTTCTTTCTCCCCTTTTCTCTGTTTCTCTCCTCTTCCTCCTCTTCTCCTATTTATTGTCTTCCTTCCTTTCCTAAAGTAAGGAACTTTTCATGTGTTAGGCAAGTGCTGTACCATTGAGTTACGTAGCATTCTCCTAGACCAAGTTTCATAAGAGATGGAACACTGCATCATATGTACACCACTATATTGAATCAGCCCTCTCTAGATTAATATCTTAGTGGCTCCTGATCCTTTGACTTCGAGAATAGCAAAATATTGTGTTCTGTCCCACTGAGCTGAGCTGAGATCTATTCATTAATGCATTGCAAATTCACCTTAGCACCTAAGGCAGAGAATGTGAAGTGTTCTTACTTAGCCATATTTTATAAGTTAGGTCCTACAGCTAGCCATTTACCAGCAGTCTATACCCTAGATGGCCAAATACCAGAAAACTACACCCTTATTGTTTTAAGCTAAACCATGACTCCAGGCTTTTTCCTTGACCTTCTCAGATCAACAAGGTGACATTCCCTAGGCCCTCAACTGATAACAGATAGATTTTCATATCAATTCTACCCTGTCTGTTACTTCCCCTCACAGACTTGCCACATTCTTTTGAATATCCCACCCCTTTCCTCCCAGCTACCTGCATGGCAGAGATTCTGTATAAATATTGGCTGTAATAATAAAGCTTAGAGGGACTTGAACAGAGAGATTTGTCTTGTCCTTCCATTCTTTGTGTTTCTGCCTTCCATTTGCTTCATTCCCAGGTTCAGGTCCACGCTGAAGACCCTGCTGGCCGGGGCAGTGAAGTACTTATGGAATGAATGAATAAAGACTGAATGAGTGACCCATATTGTGTTAGCTGTAAACACAATGCAGGATTCTTCATGAAAGCCACAAACAGGGAGTGGATGGAAACCAGTGATTTAAGCTGGAGTTAGAACAGGTGGAAGTCTCAAGTGTCCCACCAGGTAGCTGCGTGACTTTAGGCACCTAAACCTCTTTGGGTGGTACAAAGCAGATACCATTATGGCAGCAGCCTCCAAGAGGTGCTGTGAGTAGATGTCTGTTAGTATCTTAGTATGGACCCATGTATCAGCACTAAGCTGTATTAGAATTCAACTCACCTTCAAGAAAGAGTCCAATTCACTCCAGTTATATAAATGCTGCAAGGGTGGTGACCCTCTTGTAAGAAGAGAGACACCTGGGCCTTTCACTACCATTTTAATGAGGATGCCTTTTCAGTTTGGCTTCTTTATGTGAGGCCAGCTCTGCTCCTGAGAATCAAATAATTCCTAGTGAAGAGTATCTGTGGCGTCTGTCACCATGGAGACAGTCAACAAAGAGAATTCAAGATTGCATCACTCTCACTGGAGAAAAGTAAGCTCTAGGCTTGATTTGACATTTCCTGAGCTTGACAGACTGTCCTCTGCTACTCACCCTGGGAAAGGAGATGAAGAGGTGAATACTCGAACAGCCCCCCAATACCTCTCTCTTCTCTGAATCTGCCAAATCAAAGGGACACGGGGGACAGATCCTTACCATGTTTACAACCCAAGTGGTTCCTCAGACATTTTCTACTCCAGGCTGGCAGATTGAAAAGAAGTATTCAACAAGAGTGCTCATTGGAAACTGGGTAGAAGAAAGGAGGAAGGTAAGAAGGGAGGGCCAGTGGGGAAGTAGCTCAGAGAGAGGAGTAAAGTCATTGCTAGTCCCAAATGATGGGCAGCCCACAGCTGAGACTTAAGATTGTGGTGCTGTGCTAGGTAGGGTCTTTGTGATCTACATAGGAAAGATGCTTTCACACAATAATTAAGGTCCTTCCTTATGTCTTAAAGATACCTAAGCAGGGGTATTAATACAGTTTTACCTCTAACACTGTTGTAACTGGACTGTTTCAAGATATGAGAATAGTCCCCAAATTTTTGTACTTTTAAGTTGTATTTATTATTTATTAGTATTTTGAGATACAGTCTTTTCACCTACCCCTGGCTGTCCTAGATCTCACTACTTAGATTAGGCTCACTTTGAATCATAGAGATCTGTGTGCCTCTGTCTTCCAAGTGCTTAAATTAAAGGCATGTGCCATCACTGTTGTACTTCTTTAAAGTTCTTTTTATTTTTTTTGATTTTCATTTTTCTGGGCTGGAGATATGGCTGAGCAGTTAAGAGCACTTACTGTACTGATAGGGAATTGGAGTTTGGTTGCCAATCTTTCCCCTCATAGCAACTCATACACAACTCCAGAGGATCCAGTTGTTATACATATATATATATATATATATAGATAGATAGATAGATAGATAGATAGATAGATAGACAGATGTTCATATGTAGATATATAATATGTAGGCATAGGATACATAGAGACATATAGGTATATGACATAGATATATATGTATATATACTTTTTTCTTTTCAGAGATACTTTGACATCTTCAGATAATCTTTGGGAATGAGAAAGGAAAAAAAGTTAAGACAGAATTTCCAGCTTTAGTGTAGAGAATGGGAAAATTTGGTAGTACTTTATGTTAACCTAAGCAAATCTGTCTGTAATACCTGGGATTTGAGAACCTTAAAGAACGGGGCAGACATCTGATGCTGCAATTGACTTTACTTCCATTTCAGTGTAATTCTATACATAAATGAAACAAAGAAAGCAATGATTTAAGGAAGGTGGTTTGAGTTAAAAAAAAAACATATAAATAAACATCAGTAAGCACCTGCTAATTATTAACAGAGCAGTCCTTTCCCAAAACTTTCTCAGGACAAACAAATTTAAACAGAATTGTCTAGCATATACTGAAGATTATATCTGGGAAAGCATTACAGCAAGGCAGAAGGCCATATCAGGGTACACTGAGAACAGCACTCAGCATTTCCTTTCATGAGATTGGGTTCTAAAGCTATGTTCTGATATTCTACAAGAATAAACATGTCTTAGGAACTGAATGTAAATGTTTGCCACAGGAGGCACAAAATCACATTCGAGAACATTCAGGGAACAAAATACACTTGAGGTAAAAGGCCTTCTTCCTGTTTTCCTCCAGGAGTCTCTCTCACAGTTCCCCAAGGCATTGTTCACTGTGAGTCATTCTTTGGACCACGTTCCATCACTTTGGATAGCTAGGAAAGACTGTTTCCATGGAGAACATTAGTCATCACCAGACATCATTAACTTTAACTGTGCTTGACAGATGTAAGGAAGAGAAGTACCAAGGAGGAAAAATGGCTAGAGGAGCAAGCAGTTAGGGTTCTTATAGGAGAAAGCTTCCAGAGACTTCAGTCTGTAAATGGTACCTGTAGAAGAAAGCTGTGAGGGAATCTGGACTAAAAATGTCTCAAACAAGAAACAATGGGTAGAGAAGGCCAAAGATGGTGCATACCCTTAATCCCAGCACTAAGGAGGCAGTAGGCAGATCTCTATTAGTTGAGGTTAGCCTTGTCTACATAGGAAGCTCCAGGCCAGCCAAGACTACATAGTGAGACTTTGTTGAGAAGGAGAGACAGAAAGAAAAAGGGGGAATGAGTAAAGGAATTCAATATAATAGTCAAAGAAAAAACTAGGCTTCGGTATTATATATCTATTATCTTAGTATTTGAAAAGGCTGGGTAGGAGGATTATAAGTTCAAAGCCAATATAGGCTATGTATTGAGATCCTATCAAGAAAGAAGAGGGGAGTATTTTAGAGGAAAATTAAGACATTTAATAGGAAATGTGTATGTGAAGATGATAAACTACAGAAAAGCCCAAGCAGGATGTATGCCAAGAAAAGGCTTGAGAATTGATTCAACCTTTTTGATGATTGGCCCTGAAGACCAGGGAGTTAAAAAAAATCTCCTCGTTGCATATATCTGGTCAACAAAGAGTGGGGTAGTTTTTATTCAGAAATGAAAAAAATCATTAGCCATACAAAGGAAAAGGAAAGCGTGACAAAGGAATAAGCAAGTAGCAACCTTTCTAAGGAAACACAGAGTATCATGTTCATGGTGGCAGATACCTTTAATTCCAGCACTCAGGAGGTAGAGGCAGGAAGATCTATGTAAGTTTGTACATCTCTGAGTTTTTGGCAAGCCTAGTCTATATACTAAGACCCTGTCTTAAAATTTAAAAAAAAAAAAGAAAGAAAGAAGAATGGCTGAATATATCACAGGTCGAGGGAGGACATAGCTATTTGAATCTAATTACTTCAAGGAGTTCCAAGGAGAACAAATGTAGAGTGAGACACATTGGTAATAGCCATGACAGTCAAACTATTAAAAATCAAAGGCACTGAGACTGACAAAAACATGAAAAGTAAGGGCAGGAGAGGTGGCTCAGAGGTTAAGAGCACTTGTTGCTCTTGCAGTGGGCCAGATTCAATTCCCAGCACCTACCTGGTGATTCATAACCACTTGTAACTAATGTTCCAGGGGATTTTACATCCTTTTCTGACCTCCAAGAGCACCAGGCTGTGGATGTGTTACACAGACAAACACGCAGGCCAAACACTCATACTCATGAATTAAATAAATCTACAGAAGAAGAAGGAGAAAAAGAAAAGTAAGTAAACTAAAACTCACAAATAATGACTTGTACAGAACGAGAAAGAAGAATGACAAATATATATTTAAAAAAACCACAATGACTTGTCTAGTACAGTAACAATAACTTACCAGAGAGTGTACAAGTGAAGTTTTTCTGCAAAAACCTAGAAGCAGTGAGGTGACACAGTCAAAGCACAATAAAAAGTAAAAACTGTCAACTGAGAATTCAATAGCCCACAAAACTCTCCTTCAAAAATGAAAAGTAATGAAGGCATTTCCAGACAAGCAAAATCTGAGGATGTTTTCTGCCCAGAGTTATGGAGATCTGGAGACCCACCTTTGAGGTAATCATTCAAGTTGAAATGAAGGAATGTTAGCTCACTGAAATGAAAATACATGAACAAATATAAAAACTGGTAATGCATAATTTAAAATTCGTTAGTACCATTATTTTCTAGCAAATTTATTGTAGATCTGGGCAAATGAGCACACAACTCATGATGATGTGACTTATGACAGCAATAAAATAAAGCAGGACTTGCAAGATGGCTCTGTTTGTAAAGGTGCTTGTTACCAAGCCCAATAATCTGAGTGTGGTCTCTGGAACCAATATGGGGGAAGGAGAGAACTGACTTCTCATATTGTCCTTTGAGCTCCATATGTGTGTCATGACAGGTTGACCTCCCCCACCCCACCCCATGCATTAAAAAAATGTGATAAATTTTTAAAACACACTATTGTTTTCATCTTAAGAACTTAATATCTAATTAATTCATGAAATAGAACTTTTAAAATGTTACTTTCATTTGCTTCAGCAAATCTCAGCTTTCATAGTCCCATTTGCACAGTTAAATAAATAAGATGTGATAAAGAGTGTGAAAAATACTTGTAGCTGGAAACAGGTAGGTTATATTCTAACAGCCCTTAAACTGTGCATGTTTTTTTTCTATAAACTGTAGGTGTTGGCTCCTTGAGTTTTTTTGTTTACATTGGCAGAACACTGACATTGTGGTTAATTGGGAAACGTGCTCACAGATTGCTGTATGCCCATCAGATAGGTCCCTATGTCATTGTTCACTTTAGCAACACAATTGCTGGTGGAGAGGCAAGTGGGAAGGTAGATCTTAAAATGTGTAAAAGGTAAATTTTAAAGGTTGCCTTACTTTGATGCTGAAAATGAAACATGAGAATTTATGAATACTAGGTAAGCACTCGGCCATTGATCTATATTCCCAGAGCCCTAAAAATATAATTTAAAATTTTTAGGTGAATGCGATAGCATATGCCTTTAATCTCAGTGAATTGGAGGTAGAGACAAGTGAATCTCTGAGTTTGAGGCTGGCCTGGTCTACAGAGTGAGTTCCAGAGTAGTCAGGACTACACAGAGAAACCCTGTCTCAAACAATCAAACAAACAAAACCTATAATTATTCATTTATTTTCATTGGGGTTAGTGCCCTTGCTCTGACACACTGTGGGAAGACAATTTTTGGAGGTCAGTTCTCTTTTTGTACAAAGTAGAATCCATTTCTAACCCTGATCATAAGAGTTCATGGAAAGCTGAAGGGCATCAAAAAAACTCCATATGGAGTTTGATTTCAGGGTGGCAAAACCAGCCATTTAGGCAAGAAAACTGCTCTTATCGTGAATGCTGACACTAGTATGCTATCCAAATTGGACCAACAGGATACAAAGAAAAACAACTGCCAAACTTTTATAAGACAGGGTAGGACAGTCCTTCAAAAATTCCTGCTTCACAGAAAATTCTGTCAGATATTCTAGACTTGATATGTAGATGAGGTAACAAGCCATGAGCCTTGTGGCAGCAAGTAAATTAATAGAAATGGATTCATTTAAGAGCTAGTTAGAAACAAACCTAAGATATCAGCTGAATTTTCCTTTTTTATTTATAAAATAAATTCTGTTTTATCCATGTATCCCCTTGCTTCCCCTCCCTACCCTTTCTGGTCAGCCTTCAGCCTCCCTCCTTCCCATCCCCACACCCCCTTCCCAAAAAGAGCAAGAAGTCCCAAGGTGGATCAGTTCAGCTCCACTTCAGGCAAGTCCTAATATCAAGACTGAGTTAGGTGCCCCTCTGGAGGGAATGAGCTCCAAAGTGCCAGTCCTTGCACAGAAACACAGTCTGATCCCTTTCCTTAAGGTTCCATATACTGCCCATGTCAGTGGACAGTTAACTGTCCTTGGAGGGCCTGGTTCCTTTTCCTGATGGTTCCCAGTGGCTTTTCTTGATTCAGTGAACTCCCCAGAGCTTCAGCCAATCATCACTGTGACAATTTTTTTCATAATCCCTATCCCCTTAGTCATATAGACTTTCCTCCTCTGCTCTCACCTGGACCAGGAACTCAGCCCAGTGCTCAGACAAGTATCTCTGCCTATACCTCTATTCATTGTTGAATGTAAGTTCTGTGATGGCACTCATGGTGACTATTCATTTGATTATAGAGGAATTTAAGTCTAGGCACCATAATTAAAAAATGGGGTTCAGAAATAAAAAGGGAATTCTCAGCAGAAGAATTACAAATGGCTGAAAGGCACTTGAAAAAGTGCTCAACATCTTTAGCCATCAGAGGAATGCAAATCAAAACAACTTTGAGATTCCACATTACACCTGTCAGAATGGCTAAGATCAAAAACTCAGATGACAGCCTATGCTGGAGAGGATGCAAGGCAAGGGGAACACTCCTCCATTGCTGGTAGGAGTGTAAACTTGTTCAGCTACTCTGCAATGCAGTATGGCAGTTTCTCAGAAAACTGGGACTCAATCTCCCCAAAGATCCAGCAATACTACTATTGGGCATATACACAAAGGATGTACTCCAAAGGCATTAGGTTAACTATGATGTTCATAGCACCATTATCCATAATAGCAAAAACCTGGAAATAACCTAGATATTCCTCAACTGAAGAATGGATTAACAAGCTGTGGTACATCTACACAACAGAGTATTACTCAGCAGTTAAAAAAAAAATGGCATCCTAAAATCTGCAGACAAATGGATGGATTTGGAGTGTATCTTCCTGAGTGAAGTATCACAAGCCCAGAAAGATAAACATGGGATATACTCACTCATTAGTGGACTTTAGACAAAAAACAAAGAACACCCAAGCTGCAAATCACAACTACTGAACAGCTTGAGACCTGAAGGAACTTAAGAGAGACATCTAGAGATTCCCCTAGGAAGAGAAAAATAGAGAAGATTGCCTTAGCTAATTGGGAGCGTAAGTGGTTGCAACCAAGGAGAGGTGGGAACAAATCATGAGAGAAGGAGATGATTGGGTGAGAAGAGCAACAATGAGGGGGAAAAAAGAGAGATGGAGAGCTTAGAGGAAGCCAATATGGGGTTGCAAAAAGCCCAGGTGCTAGGGAAACCTCTAAGAACTTACAGGATGTCCCTGGCTAGGTCTTCAACCAATAGCGAAAGTGTTACCTAGACTTAAGTTTCTCTATAATCAAATGAATAGTCACCCTAAATTTTCACAATAAGAAGTCTTCGTGTGGTTACTTGGGAGCTGGCAGGGACTGAGAAAGACAAGACTTGAAACAGAACGCACCTTAACTTGCTGAACCAATGTTAGAAATTCCCTTCTTGAATGAAACTCAGTTTTCCTGTAGCTTTGAGACAGTGAAAACATAAAAACAGACAGTGTCTGTTTAGGTGGAGGCTTTTGCTACTAATTACATTCTTCATAAGTGTGTGACAGTTCACTAATAAAGACACCTTATACTTTGTTGAATACTATTGCTGTAGAAAGTTATATGATGTGTTATTCAGGATGAGTGTCTAGGATTCAGAAACTTTGCATTAAGTGTTTGAAAATGGTATGAAATTACAAATTTATTCTTTTAGTTTGAATCTGTTACAGACCTTGGAATAAATCTTCACTAACTGATTAAACCAAGGGCTGGGTGTAGTGGGATTGTGCTGGTAATGTAAATATTTGTTGTGACTATGGGTTTAATAAAAGCTTATTGGCCAAAGGCAAACAGGAAGTGTGGGCAGGGCTACCAGGCTAAGAAAACTCAGGAACATCTCAGAGCAGAGACAGATGCCAGAGAGCCCCAGAGAGAACTGTCACAGACACAATGAGCAGACAGCATCAGACACAGAGGAAAGAAGCTGAAATGCTACACAAAGAAAAGGTACTGAGCCGCACGACTGAACAAGATGGGTTAGATTGAGAGCAAGTGCTAGCAAATTATATGCCTGGGCCTTAGGTCAATCAGCATAAAAATAATATAAACCTGTGTATGGTTGTTTGAGGCTAAGTAAGCCTGAGAGTGGAATTAAACCTTTGGTGCAGGCCAAGAAAGTCTGGGCCAGAACTATTTACAACAGCTGGGCAGATTGTTCTATAGTTAAGACTCAGTTCTTACCACCCACATGGCAGTTTACCATCTGTAATCTGATATCATTTCTGGCCTCCACAGGCCCCAGTCACATACACACATGCAAGCAAAACACTCATACACTGAAAATAAAAATAAATACAATATCTTTTTTTAAAGTATCTCAAGCTGGGTGGTGGTGTTGCACAAATTTTATCCCAGTATTGGAATGCAGAGTTAGGCAGATCTCTGAGTTCAAGGTCACTCTAGTCTACAGCCAGAACTGCACAGAAAAATCCTGTCTCAAAAAACCAGGGGGCAGGGGTGAATCTCAATGCTATAGGTTTAACATTGGGTACAACACTCAGACAACAGATCAATATGGAAACAAAGGGCTTGAACAATATCAGAGAGTATTTAGACCTAACATATTCATGTATCATTACTGTTCTATCATCCCTGACAGAACAAGAATATACATGTATCTCAAACACCAATGAAAAATTCTGAGAATAGACCATGTTGTATACCACAAACAATTCCTAACAACTAAAAAAAAAAAAAAGAGCCTTTTTTGACACCATGTAAAATTAAATAAAAAATCAGCAGCAAGGCTGAAAAGATGGCTCATCAGTTATGAGCAGACATGCAGATATTGCAGAGGACCTAAGTTCGGTAGACTGGACCCATTTGCAGTAGCTCACAACCACTAGTAACTCCTATTCCAGGGCAGTCAAAACCTCTGGGTTTACAGCGAATTGCACTCACATTCACACACACACACACACACACACACACACACACACACAGAGAGAGAGAGAGAGAGAGGAGAAATTAGATAGTAAGATGTAGTATCCCAGCATCATTCATGTAGTATCCCAGCATCATTCGGGCCAACCTGGACTTTACAGTGATTCTGAGACCAGACTGAGCAACATATTGTAGCTCCTCCTTTTAAGGAGCGGGGAGAAAAACCATGAAAGCAGGAGCTGGCTAACTGAAAATATTGACAAGGGCCTGGAGAGATGGCTCAACAGGGAAAATGCTTGCTTGCCATGTGCCAAAGCTTGCTTCCTGCTGTTGTGATAAATGTCCTGACCGAAAACTACTTAGGGAGAAGGGGGCTTCTTTGACCAAGGTGAACCCAATCCCAGACAGGGATGCAGAAAATCGAGCAGAAGCAGAGGGTGGAACTCTACTTACTGACTTGCTCCCTATGGATTGCTCAGCTTGCTTTTTTATATAACCCAGGACCACCTTCCCAAGGTTGGCATTGCCACAGTAACATGCCCCACCACAACAATAAGTAATCAAGAAAATTCCCCCATAGACTAACTAGTCCACGGGCCAGTCTGATGGAGGCATTTTCTCAGTTGAAGTTTCCTCTTCCCACATGACTTTAACTCAGTGCCCAGGTGACATCACATAAGACTGGTGACCTGACTTCAGATCCCAGGAATCCATGTAAATGCTGGCTGTGGTGGCTAATATGTGATCCTAGCACCTACAGCAGAAGGAGAAAAAGAGACAAGCACCCTCTGAAGCTTGCAGGCCAGCCCAGGCTGTGCAATTCAGTGGTCAACAATGAAAGACCCTCTTCAAACAGGGGCAAGGCAAAGAATGACCACCACATGCTCAACATGCAAACATGAGACAACACATGACACACACACACCATATACAACAGATACACATAACACACACACTACACACAACCCACATACATACACATACCATACAAAATACACACAAAGCCTATACAAAACATACATACTACACAGATCATAAAAACTCTACACCATGCTCTCCACATACTATACACACCATATACCCTGCACACACCATACATACTATATAAATATATATATATATTACACACATTGTATACCAACACACACCTCATACACGCACCACATTATATACGCAATACACTCACACATGCTGTGCATACTCACAAGTACCAATAAATATTTTTAAAAAAGAAAAGATAGACAAACTTCACAATCTGTTAGATAGACAAAGGGAAAAAACTTAGAATAATGAAGGTGGGAAATCATCAGTTTCCCCAAAATAAAAGGGTAAGAGAATTGTACAAACCATTGCACACTAAAAACTATTTTCCAAGATTGCTTTAGTTTTTGCTTGTGTGTAGTAAGCATATGCTACATGCATGCAGTGTTGAGAGGCAAGAAGAGGGCATAGGCTGCCCTGGAAGTGGAGCCACAGGAGATCATGAGACCCTTACATGGGTCCTGGGGGCTCCTTTCTTCTGCCAACCCAACAAACATTCTTAACCACTGAGCCTTTCTCTAGCTCCTGGAAAACTGAGTAACCTATATGAAATAAATAAATACTCAGAAACATGCAGTCTATCAGACTGAAACCTAAATAAATAGAAAAGCCAGATACCAGAAAATTTAATTTGTAATTAAAATCTTAAAGAAAAACTCAAGGTAGATAAACTCATAAATCAAACATGAAAAACAAGAGGAGGGAAAAAAAAAACCCAGGAGTTGGAGAAGGTACAACAGTTAAGAGTGCTGGCTGTTCTTCTAGAGGACTCGGGGTTAATTTCAAGCACCCACATGGGTCTCGTAACTCGGTTTCAGGGAATCCAGTGTCTCCCTCTTCTGGCCTCTGTGTGCACTAACATGCACATGGTACATAGACATACCAGCAAGCAAAACACACGTTTTATGTATATGAAATAACTTTTTTAAATTATAAAGAGCACTAATACCACTTCTTCTCAAATACTCTCCAAAATTTGAAGAGAAAGAAATAAAATGAAAAGATAAAGCCAGCGTTATTCTATCAAGACAAAGATGTGATTTTAAAAAAATAATAAAAGCCCAAACCTATTAAGAATAATGATGAAGTCGGTTGTGATGACATATGCCTATAATCCCAGCACTCAGAGTCTTAAACAAGAGATTTGTTAGTTCAAGACCAACCTGAGTTACTGTATAAAAATGAAACAAGATCTAGGGATGTAGGTCAGTGGTTAGAACCCCCATCTAACCTTCCTAACATTTAATCCAATACATGGAAAGCTGAGGCAGGAGAATTCTGAGTTTGAGTCCTGCCTGGGCTACATAATGAGACCTTATCTCAAAATAAAAAAGAAAGGGATGAAATGGAAGGAAGAAAGGAGGGAGGGAAGAAGGGAGAGAAAAGGAAATGAGAACAGAACAGGGGCCCCTCCCACAGACAAAGAATTACAGGTAACAAATAATGCTGAGACGAGAAACAGTCTCCATTGACCGTCCCTGATATCATACACACACAATTAGCACGAAACATACTGGGCAGGCTGTATTTCTGTATCTAGGGGTGCATGTGTGTGAGTACGTGTGTGTGTGTGTGTGTGTGTGTGTGTGTGTGTGTGTGTGTGTAACAATTTTTAAAAAGAGGTCATGGTTTCTAGAGGATGCAATGTGAGGTTCATGGGAGGGATTGGAAGGAGGAAAGAGAAGGGGGAGAAATGATATATTTTCCAATTAAACAAATAAAAATGTAAATTTAAAAAAAGAAAAAGAGAAGATCAGGTGACCAACAGGATGGCTCAAAGGTGATTGCTGTGAAGCATTAGAACCTGAGATCCCACACAGCAGAAGAAAAGAACTGATTCCCAAGTTGTTGGCTAACCCCCACATATTCATCTGACACACATGTATACCCCAAGCCCCCATCAAATAAATACATGCTAAAATGGTTTTGAAAGGGCTAGAGAGATGAAAACATGTATTGCTTTCCAGAGGACCCCAGTTTGGTTCCCAGCATTCACATCAAGCACTCACCCCCACCCCCGGCATCTGTATTTTCAGCTCCAGAGAAATCTGATAGAAACATGTGGTCTCTTCAGGCAGCTGTACATATATGCACACCCAGACGTACACTCAATTATAATAAATAAAAATTTAAAATTGTTTTTAAAATACACTGTTTAGCTTCTTATTAAATCAAATGTTCATTAGCATCCAAAAAATCCAAAATCAACAAGACACCATATAGGATCCAGACTATGTATATTTTCTATCTTTACATGGCTTATCTTTTTCATATTATTTTATTCCCTGTCTAAAGACTTAATCTTACTTATAAACTATTTTTCTTTTTTTTGTTTTGTTTTGTTTTTCTTTATTTATTTTGTATTTATCAAGAAAAACAGTAAAATGAATTTAAAATGCTGATAAGTTAACAATAACTATAAAGAAGATAAAAATCATAAGCATGACTTATCAAGGGTGATAATGCAAATAAGATTGCTACACATATATTTACTTTGTGTTCAGCTTTCCCTCTGAATTTTTTTTTCCATCCCTTTATATCCTTATTCAAGGTCCCTTCCCCCTCCCGCCACATCAGGTCATTTTTTTCTTCTCCACAACTCCCCATCCCCTCCCTGGGCAGGAAGCAGACAGTCCTATAGTCCCACTGACCCAATAATGCTTGGATCAGTCTCCACTCCTCGCAAATCCAGTTTTGTCCCCCCTCCCTCAAGAGTGAGTCAGGTGTTCCTATAGTTGGAGTGGGATCCTAAGGGTCAGTCCAGGGTGTCTCTGATCCCAAGCTGTTCAATGGTTGTGGTTTGCCGCTTGGGCATGCTTGGCTTTTTTTCTTGTTTGTTTGTTATAAACTATTTTTCTATGACTGTCAATACCCATTTTCTTTTCTTTTTTAAGCCTGTGCACATTTTTTAAGACACTCTGTAGCCTGTTTAGAAATTTTTTTCCATCTGCATTTGTCTTTACTAAGTACCTGCACCGTTCTCTCACAGCATGAGACAAATCTTAAGCTGCCATGTCATTTGCTGCTTGGCTCCCGTTAACATGTGGCTCTGGTGTATGGTACTGGGAACTGACTCCCACCAAGCACCTAGGAGTGCTTGCCTAAGAAACTGCAAGACTAGGAAGCTACATCTGGCTCCTATGTCCACAACTGTTTTTAGCTTTCTTAGGCCCAGTGTTTGGATATTTGAGCCCTCATGTTGGATGCCATATGTAGACAGATTTCTCTTTGGGCCTCCAGCTCACAAAACAAACTCAAACAAACAACAACAACCAAAAAAAAAAAATGTGGAGACTTATTGCTATAAAAGCTCAGGTCCTAGCTTAAGCTTGTCCTGCTAGCTCTTACAGTTTAATCTGTTTCCACTCATCAACAAGTGACTGTGGCTTTTACCTTTCTTCCTATGTATAAGTCTTGCTCCCTCTGTGTCTGCCTGGAAACTTGCCTCTCTTCTTCCCAGAGCTCTCTATGCAGAAGCCCCACCTATTCCTCCTGCCCAGCTATTGGCTATTAAGCTTTTCATTACACCAATCACAGTCAAACACCATGTAAAGGACTATTCCATAACAAAGGAGCTGGAAAGATGGCTCAGTGGTTGAATCCACTGGTTGCTCTTCCAGAGAACACAGGTTCGGTTCCTAGCAAACACTTGTCAAGTCACAACCATCTGTAACTCCAGTTACAAGGGAATCTGATGCCCACTTTTGGACTCTGAGGGCACTGCAAAATACCTGTATACATAAAACAAAGAAAAACTTAAAATAATGAGAATAAAATTAATATTTTAAAATGTTTTTTTTCTTTTTTTAAACTTTATTTTACTTATTTATTTGCCTTGGTGTTTGCCTGGAACTGGAACTACAGACAGTTGTGAGCTGCCACGTGGGTGCTGGGAATCGAACCCCGGTCCTCTGGAAGAGCAGACGGTGCTCTTAACCACTGAGCCATCTCTCCAGCCCCCTTAAAATGTTTTTTAAAAGGAGAAAGGGGGAATAGAAAGAATTGAACACAACACTACCATGTGACCCATTCTTTCTTTTCCTGAATATAACCTGAAAAGAATGAAAACAAATTCAAAAAGATATTTCTGAGCAACGTTATTCACATTTAGTCAGAAGGAAAGCACAATGCAGCTATTTACCCATGATGGATGGATAAACGAGGCTATGCCAAGTCACACAGCCTTTATGAGGAAGGAAATTCTGGACATCCTTCCATGTGAATGGATCTTGAGCACATTACTGAAAAGACTCAGTGTAATAGGACAAACATTGTGCAACCACTTATTCCGAGTGCCTAGAATATGTCCTTTCATAGAGCTAAGAGTAGCATGGCCAGAGGAGCCTGGCGTTTACATGTAGAACTTCTAGATAGGGATAGTAGGGACGAGTAATGGTGTGGATGTGCTTAATGTCACTGTACCGTATACTTAAAAATGACTCAAATAGAACGGGGTCATGATAGCACATGACTTTAATCCCAGCGCTCAGAAGACAGAGGTAGGTTTGAGACAAATCTGTGGGTTTGAGACCAATCTGGTAGATATAGTGAGCTCCAGTGAATAACCAGGACTACATAGAGGGACCCTACCTCAAAGTATAAAATAGACAAAAATTTCTGGTCCTGTGCATTCCTATAATCCTGGCACTTGGAGAGAAAATAACGAGAGAAAACAATGACTTTGGGGATAACCTTGGCTATATTTTGAAACTCTGTGAAAGCAGAAACAGTTATATAAACAGAACAGCTAAACTAGTAGAATAATAATTTACCATATTAACAAAGTCAATTAGAAATCACAACATCAAGGGAAAAAAAGGGATGGTGGCTCATACCTTTAATGTCAGCATTTGAGAAGTAGAGGCAGATGGATCTCTGGAAGTTTGAGGCCAGATCAGTCTTACAGAGCAAGTTCCAGGATAGCCAGGGCTACACAGAGAGTCCATGTCTTGAGAAACCAAAAAACGAAGAAAAGAAAAAAGTTTTAAAAAAAGAAGATGGAGAATGGGAAACTCAAAAGAAAAAGGAAGAGACTTATAGTCTAGAGCAACAATTCTCAACCTGGGTATCAAACAACCCCTTCACAAGAGTTACATATCACACACCCTGCATATCAGATACTTACATTATGATTCATAGCAGTAGAAAAATTATAGTTATAAAGTAGCAACAAAAATAATTTTATGGTTGAAATCACCACAATATAAGGAATTGTATTAAAGGGTTAAAGCCTTGGAAGGCTGAGAACCACTGACACAGAGGAATGCTGGGAGCAAGAAAGAACAGAAGCTGCCTGGAGAGATGACTTGGTGGTTGCCAACACTGGGTTTCAATTCCCAGCGCCCACACGGCAGCTCACAACTGTTGTAACTCTAGATCCAGAGGACCCAACACCCCCATTCAGACATACAAGCAGGCAAAACACTAATGCACATAAAATAAAAATAAATTTTGGGAAAAAAGAAATAAAGAAAGGACAAAAGAAAGTTACCAAGTGTGTCTGGAGTAGGCTCTAAGCCCCTTAGCTTATGTCCTTCCAGCTTCCTGTGTTATTTGGTGTTCTGGGTTCTTCTTCACTCTGTTCCTGTGTGGTGCTAGGGCAGCAAGGGTAAGACAGGGCAGCATCTCAGATGTTCTCACAAATATGTGTTCTTTTCCAGTTCACCAAAGCCACTGACCACACCCCCCAGTGCATTTACAGGAAGGAATATGTCCCCTTCCCAGGCCACAGACCAGACCATATTTCCAGGTGGTATGGGAAAAGGAGAGTGGAGGTAAGTGACATTTATTATCAAGTGGAATTGTGCCAGAGCACCTTCAGCTATAGCAGGGAAGGATACCTCCCCTACATGAGGTACTCTGGATGTCTCCTTCCAGGCTTGCAGTGGGGGTAGCAAGCTTGTCCCCATTCACCCACATGGCACAGTTGTGCTATAGGTCACCACACACTGAGAATCTCAAGTGAGAGTCTTGAGTGTTTTGTTTCGCCAGCCTGTTGTCTCCCCATCCCACGTGCCCAAATATCTGTTTACGCTCAGGCCAGTGGTAGGAAGGAGTGAGGTGTGACTTGTGAGAATCAGAGCATTTCAGAGGCCAGCTACTCAGAATCCAAAGGCAGGAAACAAATTCTTCCAAATTGTGTGGCCTCATGGTAAGAGATGGCTGTTCTGTAAATCAAAGACTGCAATGTGATTTTTTTTTTAACTTTGTCTTTTTTGGGGGGGTGTTTTGCTTTTGTTTGTTTTGTTTTTGTTTTTCAAGACATGGTTTCTTGTCCTGGAACTCACTCTGATGACCAGATTGGCTTTGAACTCAGAGATCTGCCTGCCTCTGCCTCCAGAGTGCTGGGATTAAAGCTGTGAACTGCCACTGCTGACACCACTTCTTTTAAACTTTCAAAAAAAAACCATTAATTTATCCATTTTCTATGGGGGACATTCATGCATATGTGGAGGTCAGAGGTCAATCTGCAGGAAATAGTTCTCTTCTGCACCAGGAGGGACCTGAGGATTGAGCTCAAGTCCTCAGAATTGGCAGCAAGCACCCTAACCAGCTGAGTCATCTCTCCAGCCTTAAGGCATGACTCAAAGAATTAATTTTATTCCATCACAGACTAAAATTCTTATTTCAGTATGAACTGAAGTTCCTGGGTGTGGGGCAGGGTGAGGGACACATTCCACAAGCCTGATGGACCTGTCAGAACTTCCTAATTGTACTGGGTAGGAATGTTTCAGATCAATAGCCAAATTATTTGGGGGCTATCTTTAGTCCTTTTAGGTCCATTCATTGTCCTTGGGTTTGACCTAACATCCTTGTTGCTATCTGGTAGAAATTTTGGAAGTGGATTAACTTCACCTAAAGCTGAAAATGTCATCAGACAATATTTGAGAACTGTAGCAGTGATTTCTCCACTCTGTTATAACATACCTGCCTGATGTCACCACTAATGTATTTGAAAAATGCTTTATGACTTTATTTTGTACCTAAAAGAAAAATTTACAAAATTTTAGGTGTAGTGGTGTACACCTTTAATCCCAGCACCCAGAACAGGTGGAGCTCTATAAATTTCAGGGCAGCGTGGTCTACATAAGAAGTTTCAGAGCAGCTGGAGTTACACAGTGAGCCCTGGTCTCAAAAAATTAAAACAAACCCCAACAACAAAACCTTCATGAGGGTCAGCAGGCAAGGTAGCTGAGTGGGCAAAAGGCTCATGTCACCAAGCTTGACAACCTGAATTCTATCCCTGGAAGGCTCTTCGGTGGAAGGAAAAAACCAATTTCTGTAGATTGTCCTCTAATCTATACACACACACACACACACACACACACACACACACACACACACACACGAGAGAGAGAGAGAGAGAGAGAGAGAGAGAGACTCGTGTGTGTGTGTGTGTGTGTGCGTGTGTGTGTGTGTGTGTGTGTGTGTGTGTGTGTACATAAACAGATGTTTGGCTTTTTCACATAAATGCAAAAAAATGATTAATAACATAGATTCTTTGAAAAATTATGAAAAGAATTCTTTTGAAAAATTATTAAATTGTTTCTACATACAACCTACTATTCTTGGCGACCTGAACTTGTACTCCTAAGTCCTGGTCACTCATATTTAGCTCAAGAATAAACTGTCTTTTATTTCCTTTCTGATGAGAGCTGAGTTTTGCATTGACATTGCCAGATGACTGTCTTCTGTCTTTGGCAAAGTCACATCATGATAAATGGTGTCAGACTCTCTGCTGACATCCCTGAGACACAACCACACTGACATCCCCAGGCCATGAACACATCTCTGGTCCATACTACCATTCCTAGCTGTGTTGGTAAGCCCATATGGTGCAGCATCTCCAGGGCATGCCCTTGGGCTCTTGAACTTCACCACTGCTTTCTGAATGAAAGACACTTTAACTGAAGTTAAAGTACTTCCTTCAGTACTTTAACTGAAGGAAGTCAGAATAAGAACCCACAGCCTGGGGCTCCCAGTCCCCAACTACCCTTATCCCTGTTCTTATGTATCAGATCATTACACCATAGCTCCTTGGCTTTGGGCTATGATTACGTTTAGAACATTAGGCAATCATTTAAAGAAACCTTTGGACTCATTGCAAACCTTGACCTCAACTCATGGTTTAATATTGCTAAAATTATTAAATTCCAGGGGCTGAAGAGATGGCTCAGCAGTGAAAAGCCCTTGCTGCTCTTACAGAGAACTTGAGTTTAATTCCCAACATTTATGTCTGTAACACACATTCCTCTGTCACTCCAGCTGCAATGGGAAGGGTTGAGTCCCTCTTCTGGCTAGCATGGGCATCCTCTTCCCCACTCTTAACATTACATATAGATAAAAACAATCCCCACCCTTACTTAACACATACATATAAATTTAAAAATGGCCAGGCAGCAGCAGTGGTGCAATCCTTTAATCTCAGCCTTCAGGAGGAAGGGAAAAGTGAATCTCTGTGAGTTTGAAATCAGCCTGGTCTACAGAGTGAGTTCCAGGACTCTTACACAGAGAAACCCTGTCCCAGAAAATCAAAAAAATTAAAAAATAAAATAAGATAAAATAAAAGAAAAAGAAATAAAATAAATCTGTACTCTAAAGTTTCCATGACACCCCACCACCATCACCACACACAGACACACAAACAAACAGAAATCTCTTCAAGGTTCTTTCTGTTCCTAAGTGTTCATTTATCAATCTCCATTCCCCTCAAATTATTAATCCCTGGCAGGCACTCTTCTGCCTCTTGTGGCCATATGTGGGATTACATGTCCCCTCCTCATGAGACCTGAAGGCTCTAAATCAGTCATTTACCAGATTA
Organism: Sigmodon hispidus; assembly: GCA_004025045.1. Lineage (NCBI taxonomy): Eukaryota > Metazoa > Chordata > Mammalia > Rodentia > Cricetidae > Sigmodon > Sigmodon hispidus. The sequence goes on along the minus strand of PVIH01012576.1, from coordinate 5,249 downwards.
TCATTTTGAGACAGTAAGGCCACAAGCAGAACCCGAAGAAATGCAAATAAAAACCCTATTGGGCCCTCTCCTGCAGGTCTGCTACTTAGGGAATGGCATCATCTCACTCTCTAGACAGGGACTCCTGGCCCCTGGTGGTGCAGATCTTAGGAACTGTGCATCTTATTGCAGCCCAAACCCTTCATCTCTCCCTGGTATTGTGTTCTGACTCATTTATGGAATGGCCCTTAGAAGTCTAGGGAGCAGAGTGTCTACAGTCCATGACAAACCAACCTCCTTTCAATTAGTCCAACTCCCTAGGATTCTCTTCCAAGCCAGGAAGATTTCCTTATGAAAACCCTGGTTTCAGACAGGCATTCCAGATAGAAAAACACAGCTTTCTTCTTCTTGGTAAATAACTCATCAAAGAAACAGCTACTTGCTTTGCAGCTGAGGGGGTCAAAAATCCCTCCTAGGGGAAAGCAATTTACAAACACTTTTCTGGTTCTCCCTATATTAAATGAAGGAAATATGAGGTCCCAACGCCCCTTACCCTGGAAACAGGCAGCTGTGGGGAAACAAGGCAAGACTAAACCAAAGGCTTTGTCAGATCCCAAAGCTGCCCCCTGCGTAGCCCAGGCAGTTTCCATTCAGTGAGCATGTTCACTTTAATTTTAATTCACCATGGTAGCTCACACTGGGGATGTATGGACTTGGCCAGAGAACTGAAAACAGATAGTTGGGGGTATATAACTGAAAGAGAAATGTGTCCCAGTGGACAGACAGTTATGTGACCCTAGGAGGTCTCTGGTGACCAGTGGAGGCTTCCTTAAGTGATGATTATTGTTACCATCCTGGACTGGAAGGGACACCTTGCTCTGGTGGGTAATGTGGCCACTGTGTGTGTCTTTCCAGGGCCTCCCATACAAGCACCTGATCACCCACCACCAGGAGCCCTCAAATCGTTATCTGATCAGCACCTATGATGATCACTATAATCGACACAGTTACAACCCTGGTGTGCCAGCCCTGAGGACCTGGAGTCGACAGAAATTGCTATGGCTGCCAGAGAAGTCTGACTTTCCCCTTCTTGGTACTTTTATAATTGTAGATTTTCCCTGTGTTGGTCTATAAGGGGACTACAAATGCACAGGGCTGAGGTGTGCTTCCATCACAAAGGCCTACATAAGCAGTGGGGTGAAGTCACAGGAAAATGACCACTATTTGTTGCTCAGAACTGTACCTGCCCTCTTCCCTTGACATCAGAGATAAATCTGTAATGAGAGCCTCACCTATACACCAGGACCAGAAGAGGCTGGAAGCAACATACTCTTGACTCCCATGCCAGACATTCGTTCCAGACACAGTGATGGAATCCTCCTTGGGGTTCCCGGAGAACATGGTGGTAACAAGCACAGAATGTTTCTGGCCTCAGTAAATTGATGATCCAAGAAGGAGACAGACTTATTAATAAATAAGATTGAGTAAACAAGATACAGATAGGGATATATACTGTACAAATAAAAATAAAACAGGTAAGGGGTAGAGTATTTGAGTACGTCTTTATTTATTGGTTTTTTGAGGCAGGATTTTATTGTGTTGCCCTGCCTGGAACTAGCTCTCTAGATTAGGTTGGCCTTGAACTCACAGAGATCCATCTGTCTCTACCTGTCTCCCAGTACTGAGATTAAAGATGTATTCCACCATTGCCCAGTTTTGAGGGCTTTTTATGCTCTCTCTGGCCTCTGCTCACCCTGGCAACCTTGATTCTTTATATAACACACTAGAAAATGTGATAGGAGCACAAGACAATTGTGTCTTCTGTTTGCTGGCCCTTGTGTCTCATCCTAGCAGTTCCTAGATGGGTTGTCTTTATTAGCAGGACAGTGGCCATGGTAGGCAGCTGCTGTGTCATTCCAGAACCAGATGGATAAATTGTTCAGATGGGTGATGTGACTACTGTGTGTTGTCATAATTACTATGTATAAGACTCCTGGAAGCTCTGTGTCACCCAAACCTGGTCTCTCTTGCAGCACCCCCCACAAACTATGGACTGTTAGAGCAGCTGAAGCAAAAGTGGCTTGCACCCAAGACTGGCCTGATGGAAAGCATTTATACTACATCCTACCCGAGGCTGCCGGTGTGTACTATGTCCAGGAGAGAGCATGCTATCCCAGTGCCTCCCCCTCGACTGCACCCCACCCCACACTTCTGAGAACTACCACTCCATTTACAGTCAGGCTAGAGCCAGCAGGAGATCCATGGCCTCAGTGGACTTGTCAGACAGCAAGTATTCATGGATGTAGCCCAAGAATTAATTATGGACCATTGTATGTGTGTGTATGGAGGAGGGTGTCTTTGAATCGTGATCTGTATTTCATGGTACCTTCCCTCTAAACTCATGGATTGTTTTTGGTTCCATCCCATAATTAAAGCTCCTTTACACAACTTCGAAAGGGCAAAGCCAAGTGTGTATGGAGGGCAAGCGGATACTGTAGGAGAAAAACAGAGTCTTGGACCCACTGCATTTCTGGTCACTGTGACCAAATATCTGACAGGCAGTATCTTAAGGGAAGAAGGGTTTATTCTGACTCACAGTTCCAGGGTACAGCCAGCCCATTGTGCTGGGGAAGACATGGTAACAGAAGCAAGAGGCAGCTGGTCCTTTTGCATCCTGGGTCATGAGTCAAGAATCAGGTGGACTCAGTAGCTCACCTCTTTTTGTCTCAGAATCCCAGTCTATGGAATGGTGCCACCTATAGGTAACTCAGTCTAGTTCATCTCCCACGGGCATCACCAAGGCTTGTCTCATAGGTGAGTCTAGAACTTTAAGTTGATAATATTCACCACTGCAAAGTCCTTTAAAAATTTTTCTCTATGTGTGCATGTCTATGTGTGGAGGTGAGAGGACAACTTTGGGGACTTGGTTCTTTCCTTCTATTATGTGGGTTCTGTGACTTGAACTCAGACTGTCAGGCTTGGCAGCAAGTGCCCAGAGCCACAGAAACACATCATCAGTCCCCATCACAAGTCCTGAAGTATGATTTTCCATATTCCACAGAAGGGGAAACTGAGGTGCAAAGAAGCCATAAATTCCCTCAGATTTTTTGAAAATTGGTTTGTATTTTCAAAGAATATCAGGTCCAAGGGTGAAAAGCAGACTTATCTCTGAGACCCATGAGAAAAATGCAGAGAGCAGGGACAATACTATGAGAACAGTGTTAGAACAGTCATGATAAGGAAGGAGTCCACTTCACTGATGTTGCTGCCATCATAGGAGATGTGTGATGGCGCAAAGGGAACATCAATGGACACTGTCCTCTGCCTCTAGGTTCTCAGAAGAGGATGTTATGGAATTTGGAATAAGAGTGGGTTTCCTGAGGTTGGAAAGATGTCTCAGTGGTAACGAACTGTTCTGTCTGTGACTCCAGTTCCAGGGGATCACCCTTGCATAGACATACATGCAGGCAAAACACCAATGCACATAAAAATAAATCTTTTGTTTTTAAAACTGGATTTCCTGATAAAAGAATATAGTCTTGCTCTCACCTGGAACATGGGTCTACCTGCCATGGGGACCAGCCACAAGATGAGAATATGCTTCTAATTTAGTATGCTTTTAAAACAGAAACTTCATGTGCTATAGAGAATGAATTATTTATTAAGGGATATACAAAGAAATAACTCATATATACAGAAAGAGATAAATTCAGTGGCTGAGTTCTTGGAGGGTTGGAAACTGACTCAGTGCCACATCCTGCTACCTGATCTGGTGATCCTGACCATCCAAGAGCACAAGTGAGATGCTAAAATGCATATGTATGTGCCTCAGATCTTAAGCTGGACCCAAGCTATGTCCTACAGACCATACCCTAAGATCAAGGTAGGAGGGTACATGTTCCCTTTTTACTGTATTTTTATGGGGGTGGCAATCATGTGCACACCACAGTGTTTGTGATCAGACAGAGGATCAGACAGTATTGATCACAGATGTCAGTTTTCTCCTTCTCCCATGTGGGTTTCAGGGATTGAACTCAGGTCATCAAGCTTGGCAGAACAGTTACAGCCCAGTCTTTCTCTAAAAAGCCTCTCTTTACTATATACCCCTACTCCTGATCCAGTTGTTGGCATCCACTACTGTGGGTACAATACCTTGTATACAGATGATGCTTTACTAAGTGTGTGTTAATAATCGTTTGTCTTTGGGGTCTCCTCTTGGACTATTACCCTTGTCCTTTGAGTCTCTGTTATGCTGTACCTCTGGTGGAATTCACAAGGACTAGCTAACCCCAGTCCCAGAAAACCCTTTTCTTTCTAGAGCTCAGATCCTCTCAATACAACATCAGAGCAAAGTGCTTCCTTTGAATCCTTTCTGCCAATCTAGGAGGAAACTGACTATACCGCACTGTGGCTCTGTCCTTAGCATTCCCATAATTCATCCATGCATTTATGCATCTATTCATTTCTCTATTCATCCATACATATCTCTCCATCCATCCTTCCATTTGTCTGTGCACAAATCCTTCTATACATACACACCCCTCTCCATTTACCCATCAATTCCCTCATCTCTGTAGTATCACAGATGAGACTCAGAGCTACTTATTGGGGGAAGGCTGAAATATCAGAGAGAGGAAGCACCAGTCAATTCTCACCCAGCTGTCTTGTAACTTTTTTAGCGTCACTCCTGGTTGCTTCTGTCGGTTGCTTTTCCCAGTGGCTTTTGATCTCTCTGGGTTTCTACAAGTCTTTATATATCTTATTTTATCTAGGTTAGGATTAAAGGTCGGTAGCCTTGAATTTATAGAAATAGAAGAAGTTCTTTTTCTGGAGTTGTGGGATCAAGGATGTAGGTCACCACTCCCAACTTTCCCTGTGCTGGGATTAAAGGTGTGTGTGACTGACTCAGCTGTTTATCTTTGTATTCAAGGTTTAAGAATTTCCTGAGCTGTCTGCCTAGGATTTGACTGGGTGCTCTCTCCCCAATATTCAGGTTTTATTAAATATGTAATATATATCCACACATCTCCTTATAAATACAGACATTTCCACAACCATGTATTCATGTATACATACATATCTCTCCATCCATCCATCCACCCACCCACCATTTCAGCAATGTCAGTACAACTTGGTGTACTAGATTATCTAATGTGGTCTCCTATCCAAACAAACAGCAACTGTTTATCCGTTTTTCAGAAAAAATAAATAAATAAATAAAAATAACTCTTACATTTTTGCAGCAGAGAGGGGGGGAGGGAGAGGGGGGA